>NW_010583356.1:416966-515815 GCF_000705375.1 Tinamus guttatus | reverse complement strand
AAAGAGTACTACTACAGACGTTTAACAAAGTTATACACTGGGCTAAGGAGGGTCAAAGAAATTTGTTTTACAAGATGTAGAAGAGGCACACAAGTGAGGAAATGAGGAAAAAATGGGCTATATAAGGATGATGACCACTTCTAAATAAAAACAATGTACAATTCAACTGGAAAAGAAACCCACCCAAATACTGCAATAATTAACAAGAAAGATCAAAACCGATGTCGCAGTTAGCATGGTGAGCAACAGCCTCAATAACATGCAGAGGGAACAGAATTTACAGTTTGGTGGTTGGGAAGGGCTTGCCCAAGAAGGCTTTGAACAAGATTCATTCACTTATGCCCTTAAAACTAAACTAATTTATTTCATAAATCAGGATTACTGAAAAGGGCATAAGTTTCTGCACATTGCCTTCTACTGAGTTTTAGTTCACTCTGTTCAAGTTGCTCAAGACTGATTGTATTTTTTAGTATTTTAAAATCCTCACAGGGAAATGAAAAACTCATAATCTAATTTTTTAGCTTCATGTTTTAAAGAGGTTTAAGTGAGGTAATCCCCGATAGCTAAATTGACCTTCCTGTTCATTGAGAGAGAAAACAAGCTGACAGTTAGAATAGGATGGTAAGAATGTATATAAAGTCAGATCCCATTTTCTTAATTTATCTGTTCGATCTAGTGACTATATTTTTCTTCCTTTTTGGTTAGTTGTTTACAGGTGAGAATATGTAAATTGTCAAGATTTCTGATTCACTTTACAGAATGGCTATATTATCTCCATGCATACATACTCCAAACATACTAGAGAGTATTTACTCTCCAGACAAGAATTCAACATTGCAAAGAATAATTGTTAGTTTTGAGATTTCTCTTTACTACTTTGCTACTGAGAAAACTGAATAAGGAAAAAAATTCAATAGAAAGCACAACGCCCATGCAGATGTCCTGCAAATGTGCATGTATAATATATTCCATGCTATATGTAGAAGCACATTTCCCATCTCTTCGGTACAGCTATTTAAGAGGAATAACAAAAACAAGCATCGGCTCTAATTCTGTTCTCATGAACACATGATTGAAACCGACATGCTCAGGAGCTAAATCAGCTTCTTCTGTACAAGTATCTCGCTTCACCTGTAGCATAGCATAGTCACAGGGAGGTCTTTGTTCCCCAAAGTCAATTTTTTTTTTATGGCTGAACACTATAAATAAACCTAAAAAATGTATTTGCATAAGTTGAGAACACCTGCCATGTAACTATATCTGTGCATGTGCAATCTGCTAATTGCTGATTTTGTGTATAAATGCAAGGCATTTGGTGCAATGATTGTTTTCCCTCCCTGACTCTTCCCCCTGCAAATTGATTCTAGCCACTAGTATAAAACCGGAAAAAGATCTTTGCATAAATATTTCAAGTTACTCTTAATTTCACCAATGTAAATGCAGGAATTAAAGTTCAATTTATGATGCTTGCACAATGCTATTAGTATCTTACCTATTCACCTAATGGCTATCTTTGCATTTTTCCTAAGAAAAATAGAAATGCCTTCATTTTCTAGTTGGGAAATGGAAGGGCTGAGAGGCTAAGCGACCTGTTCAAATTCATACAGAAATTATGTGGTAAATCAGGAACTCTCACGGACATCCTGCAAATGAAGGCTCAGGATCCACTGGCTCATTCTTGCTCATAACATTGCTTATCTTTGTTTTTTGGATGTCAAAATACACTTTTCTTCTGCTGTGAATTAACTTGGATTAATGCTATTCCTACATCAAGACAGAAATAAAATAGGCTAAAAAGGAATGGTAGTTTCCATAATGGAAGTGATATCTTAAAAGTGAAAAATACGTCTCCACAATTAATTATGCTGGACAAAACCCTGAAGAATGAGGAGAAAAAAAAAAAAGGTATATGCAGCTACAGTTAAAATGAATTAGACAGAAGTTAATAGAAATTTTTTATCTGTAATTTTTGTCATGCCACAAGAAGTCATTGGGGCTGCAGAACTGAGGATAAGCCCATCAATCTCCGCTACAGTCTAGCACAAGTCAAGCTATTCTTCATAAATTAATAGGAGCTTTGCCCTGCACAACTGGCTAGGCCAAGTTCGCCACCAGCAAACTGAGCTAATGTTGAGTATACTAAGCCTGTGGATAATATCTGGTTGTCTGCAGAGGAAAAATATTATTTTCTGTTACTGATGGGAATAGCACTGCCATACCACATGCAGGCTGCTGATAGGTTCTACCAAATAACCCCTTGGGAAGCGGTAGAAAAGTCTAGGTAAGTACCTAGATATTGAGTAAACAGAAATAAATACAACCGCAAATCTTCTTTTGAGAAAAAAGATGTGGGGGGGGATGCCAGGCTTTTGAGCCCAAGGTTAGGTGTTGTTCTCTCCCAGCCACTCAGACAATGTAACATGTTCTTTCTTTTTGATTGTACTAAACACTGCAAAGTTTAAATAAACCAGCACCGCCTTGGGACCTCCAGCAGCGGTGTTTGGAGGCAGGGTGGCAATGATTATCAGTCTGGGCTTTGAAGTCACTTCTCCTACTAAGCAGCACTTGTAAGTGCATCACAAATACAACGGAGCCAGCTAATGTATGAACGATCCAGCTGCAAAGCACTGCAGGGGAGCACTTTGTATAGGCGCTTTCAACATGTGAGCTAGTTCTGTCTATCATTTGGAATAGACAAGAGGGGATATTACTGTGATTTGGGCATTTTGGGATGGGTTTTTGGCAGGTCTTTTTGTTTGTTTGTTTTTATGGGCAAGCTTAGTACTCATTGGGAAGGGCATAAGCATAATGAGAGGGGGTCGTTTTTTGCAAATTTCCTTTCGAGAGTTTGGGATTACAGTGGTGAAAGGGCTGCTGCAGGCAAGTTTGAATCATCTTTTTCAACACAGTGGATGACTGAAATAAACTCCACAGTGATTCAGAAGCCAAAGCTTTAAGCTGTTTATCAGAAGTTGCATTATAACAAGAAAGTGGATGGAAAGGGTATTTGCTTTGTTTGCACAACAGATTGGATTAGAAGAGAAACACGCCATTGCAAAAATTAACCTTATATAATATGGATAATAATGAGGATACTAGGGCATATTTTAGAAGCACAGGTGAAGGATGTATGTCCCTGAATAAACCTGAGAAGCTAGGCAGTTCCCTTCACATCTTAAGGATGTTTTTTTAATGATTAGAACAAGAACTGTGGATGATGGGCTTTGACTAATCATGTCTGGTGGCCTCGGCATCAACTATGACCTATCTTCACACTATTAAAAAATAAAGTATATCCCACTATTGCAAATATTTCATTGTTTTCACTGTTAGAGGGGTTAGGGAAGCATTTCAAAATGCTGTGATTTTTTTTTTTTTAAATACAGCAGTTAATATTCAGATGACCACTGTAGGTCAGATTGCTGCTGAATCACTCCTTAAAGAGAGATACATATATGTTCAATTGAACCTGATTTCCATATGGTTACTTGAAATATTTACATTAAAATTTTTGGGCCATTGTTAAAGAATCAGCTAAAAGAAGACTTTCCACAGCTATTAAATGCCATGTCTGTGCTTCACGTTTTGGTAATTCACAGGAGTATAACAAACACGAATACCTGCAAAAAGAAGCCTGACTGCAGACTAAGCCTAACATGATGGAACGTTAATTAACAGAAACTAGAAAAGCCTTATCATATTAGACTTTCCTCTGCTAGCAAGTAGAACATTATATGGTTAGATTTTAATAGGAAAGTCTATTATTTTCTCATAGACTCTAATTTTCTTTATCTGTAGAAGCCACGAAATTTTCTCATGCAATTTTTTTTCCCTACCGATGAATTCATTATTTCTTTTCATAGTCTTAGCCCAGTTGTGATCTTAAGCACAACCAACACAGAGAAGGAACTGGAAATGTTGTGTTAAAATAAACTTTTTATTCTGGTAATTCCGCTATTGGCAAAACCTGCAACATATTGGGGTACCTAATGACTGTTTGTGAACAGCCCTGTTCAGTTAGAGAGAAGAAACATCTCACTAGTTAATGAAGAAAGACTCATTACAAACACTTGGCCCTGCCTGGGTCCTTCCTCAGCTTTTGCGAAAGGACACTGAACATGGAAAGGCACATGAGTCAACATTAACGGGGGAGAGGGTCAGCAAGATTTGTGTTTGATTCCCAGTCCCTAAACATGCAAGCTGGTCTATAGTAATTTAAGAGTCTAATACAAAGCAACTTCTCTTTAAAATCTGCCAGGTACTGAGTTATCTGTCAAAATGGGAACATGCCAGAAATCAAAATTATTAACTGCTTGATTTCTAGTACATGTTAACAGGCAAACACAAGATATACCCTCTTTCTTAACTACAAATTATTTCAAGTGCTCCTATGTTGAGTATGTGAATACCCCATGTTTTCAGAAGTTTATCTTCTGCTTGTTTATTAGGTAATGTATCCATACTTATTTACAGGGAACTCTAACAGTTAGCTGCAATTGCCACATTAGAGCATCATGTCAATCTCATGTTATTATCATACTTCACTGTCAGACGGCTTAAGAGTGGCAGCTTTAACTGCAGAATAAGGAGAAAAGTAACTAAGCAGCAATTTATCCATATAGGCAAAAAGAAAGTTACAGAAGAATTCAGCACAGAAGTGCTAACCTTTGGAGTGAAATGCTATCTTTGTGTCTTCTATATTCACAGAGATGGATTCAGAGTGTATGAAGTTAACTGGAAAAACATTGCCTCACCTTCACCTTTCTCTTAGAGAAAAACATATTCTGCTTTAAAAACAAATGGGGTTCCATCTCTCTCATGGCTCAGTGGATGCACTTCCAACTTAAAAATACCTGCTCTATTTCTAGCTTAAAAGATTTTCTTCAGAACAGCTCTCTGCCAGTTCAGTCTGGAATGTGAGAGTCAAGTTCCAGTCTCCCATCATCACACTCATAAGGAAAGACTCTGCAGGTCAAACTATGCCCTCGGTGACCTTGGAGCTATTCTGTGGCAGCGGTTTTAGAGAAATGAGGTTGACTGACTTGTAAATTAGACTTTAGCATTAGGTGCCAATGAAGAAGTTGGAAGCAGAACGGATTCCAGCTCCACTTCCACAGCTGAGTGGGCTCTGCAGGCACTGACAGGATACAAAGCTATCAAAGTCAGTCACTCGGATGCTAAAAGCAAATAGAGATATCAGTGAGAATGAGGAAACATGCATATCAGCGAAGATGAGGAATGACCTTTTACGAGGTTCCTTTGTAGAGGAACTTCATCAATAGCACTCAAGCGTATCTATGGATTTCCTTCATTTTAACAAATAGGATTTTCATATTTTTTAAAAATGCATTATTCAGAAACATTTCCTCTCCTTTATTAGTGCAATTTTTCTTTAAAACTCAGCAGTAATTTATTCTCCTCTGACGGCAACTGATACATGCCCCACAAAATACTTTTCTCCACACAGCTCTCAAACTTCTCCCTCTCTTTAAGGACTTGTACCACGGTAATCATTTTACCAGTCAAAGTAACCCGGAGAAGACTCCCCTCAGAGACTATCGGTGGTATTCCCAAAGCAGCACAGGAATTACCCTACACACAGCCTAAAGACAGTGCCTACTGCTGCTTCAACACTCTGCTTCAACACTCTGCTTCAACACTCTTCCAACCCTATCCGCACAGGAGGAAACAGATCACTTCCTACACAACTTAAAGTGGCAAGAAAAAGGGAATCTGCCTCAGTAGTCTATAGAATAATTTAAGAGTAGAAATGGGTTAGGGTTAACAATGTTCCCATACAGAAAGAGGTAGAATGATTGCTGTTAGTTCTGTTATTGTCCTTGTCCTAGTAGAGATTCTGATCCAACTCTTCCAAATTCAACAGAAATGCTTCTCAGAGATCAGTTTGTTAGTGACTCACCCATGGAAACATCTTCCTAACCTCTCTGATTTCAGTATCTACAACGTGGGGACAGCCATATCCACCCCCCTTATTCAAAGCCACTATGCTGCTTCTTAATATCTGCAAAGCATTTGCAAAGTCTGATAGAAAAGATGCTACTGAAGTGCTAATAGGACATTACTGGTTGAACACAGTGCGTGACACACAGAGCTGGGTGTTCTGTCAAACGAAACCAGAATATCCAGAACATTTTCAGAATGCAAAAATAAAAATGGAAGTGGCAATGGTTTACTTTAAAGACAGAACATATTCTCCAAACACAAGCAGGCTTCAACCCTGCTCTCTCCAAGCCTATTACTGTGGAGAGTACAGATGCACCAACTGGGCTCAAAATAGTAAGTGACAGTCAGAAGCTGACTGAACTCAGAAAACCATCAGGCAGTAATCATGCATTCAAACCATGCAGAATCAAGTAGAACAATATAATGAAATACAGTAAAAAACGTGGATGATCTGCATCTTATAAAAGCAGTTATGCTCAACAGCTGAGCACTGAGATGCTCCTGCTAGAGACGCTTGTCTCTGTAACCTGTATAAAAATAGGGTGTTGTTTTCATACTGAGATTTGAGGTCCAACTAATTCTAAACAGTGATTTTTTTCACATATTAACTATGCAAACTCAGCCATATCCTACAAACTACTAAATGCATTCTACTCTCATTAAACCCAGTGAAAACTGAAGGCACTCCACATCTCACGGTATCAGTCTGCTAGCTTTTCCGGCCATGTGGTTAATATACTTAGCAATTATGCATGCGCATGCATACATACTGGAATCTACACATAATTTTTTGAATTTCTTTGGCCACTGAAGTATTTAATTTGCATTCAAATTCCAAACTGCCATGTAGATCCAAGTGCTGACTACTTCCTTTTCAAAATAAAAATTTCATAAATGCTCTGCAGAGAAGGTTTGGAAGATATTTATAAACAAGTGAAGAATGGGTTGAGAAAGTTCTCCTGTTGGTATTTTAATTCTAACTTCAATCTCTCAGAAATTCATTTTGCATGCAGATTTTTTTTTCAAGTATGAACTGAATTTCATAATTCACTGCTCCTGATCTAGTAAACTAGCCCGTATCTGAAATGTAAGGGCGTGATTTTCAACCCACCTGCAGCACTTTACACTGATAACAATGCCACTGTTTACATGTGTTGTTGTTGATCTACATTAACATTAACTGAGGGATAGACCAAGTACATAATTACTTCCAGGAGATTCACATGGACATAAAATATGACACATAGACCATCTTTTAGAGACTAATACAGGGTATTACCGGCACTTTGCATTTGTACCAGATTTACTAGAACTATATGAAAGCTATCATCCTCTTCTGTAACTGATGCAATGCATGTTTTTATATATGCATATATATCTATTTTCTCCCTCTCCTTACTTAATTCCCATTTCCAGCACCTTTCCCACAGCTCCAGTCAAAGAAACAGAGCGCAGATTTCTTGGATTTTATAAAAGGAAACTGCATTTGTCATCCCCTAATCCTCTGCTACGGAGAATCTCTTTCCCCCGCACCACGTCCCTATGCTTATTAAACTTTCCAACTATTTTCAGAAGTCGGGTGGCATAAGCAGAGCCTTCACTGTAATGGAGCAGGGAGATAACAGTGCCTCTCTACTCGGCTTTGTCACTGCTACCCCTGAAATGACGTGTACAGCGCTGCGCATTTCATTACGAGGAAAAGATCAGCACAACGCAAAACAAAAGAGCAAACTGATAAAGAACTGCTGTTCAACAAGGCACAATGATTGCCACTTTAAGCTCATGTCTGAAATCTTTAATTTCACCACAGATAGCTCATTTGTCTTGTTTCGCATTTGCTGAAATCTCCTTTGAATAAAAAAATTAATGTAATATGACACAGCAGAGTAAAAGCTGTCATGGCCCTAACATGACTGGATCTCCAGAAAAATGACCTCCTGGAGTGTATGTCTGACAGAAAGTTTAAGGAATCTGTAGGATCAAAATGCAACCTTTGTTTAAAAGTGAAGGAGAGATTAACAGAGCTTCAAATGTGAAAGAAGAATTAAGACTCCAAGGTCTTTTTTCAAGTTCTGGCATTCAAACAATCCTTCAGGGTTTGGTTCTCAAAGGGCTTAACTATTTCTTGTCAGTGCATAAATCTAGAATTCACATCTTTGAAGCAAGTGCTCAGCTGCACTAATAGCCACAAAGCCCTTCTCAGCTGCTGGATAAAAGACATCTACAAAATGTTGTTGGAGCTATTGAAAAAGAAAATAATAAGCACTCATACATGCAGCCATCCTCAGGATCTAACTGCTAAAATTTATTTTATATATTTTCAATGTTTGTTGTCTGTTCTCAACTCCCAGTAAAATACAGGTAACAATACTGCTTTTTATAGGGACTTTTAAGGCAAAAACAGTATCAGTACCTATTGATATTCCAAATACTGTTACACCTTGAGACTTCACAAAATGTCTTTTTTTAAAAAAAAATACACATTTGGTTGCCTCCTTCAGTGCTAGCAAGTGCCTCCAGTGCTTTCAGTGCTTCCTTCACTAAGCAAGTGAAATTTGGTAGGGAAAAAGAAACAAAAGAAGTGCTTAAGTTTCTGGGGATATTTTAAGCATTTCCTTGTGAAAAATGGTGTCCTTATGCTAGGAACTCTGAGCCTGGAAGCTCTTCAGAATTTCTTAAAACAGCTGAATCAGCATCTTGCCATCTGGGAGACAGGCCAGCAAAAACTTGTAACTTGCCATTAAGCAGGAAAGGTCACCTGGGATGGCCCAACTCCAGAATCAAAAAGTGTAAGGAATTCATTAATTAAGTTATAAACAAAGCAATAAACTGAGCTTCATTTTCCAATGTTATCACTTTGTGTTCACTGCAGAAAGCACTAGAGGGAAGTACACTCTTATCAGAGAACTGTTAAAATATCTTGATCAAGAAGGTAGACTGGGGAGCAAACCATCTCACCATTTTTTTTCAGGAGTGTGGAAGAATTAGTAGTTACAGAGCTAGCTCGACACACCAGTGGCTGCCTTCATCTTTAAACAATCCTGTTATTAGAATAGACATGCTCCAGGCAAAACATTCGCAGTTTGTTTTACCAGCTGTTTCTAAAAATATTGCCTTAGTGAAGGAGACTTTTTTTCCTCTCTCTGCAAAATCATTTTTGTTTGTTTTTCCTTTCCTAGGGAAAAGTGATAGATATGGAAAACAGCATATGCTGGAAAGATCACACAGCTTCAGGGACAGAGACTTTTACCATTGCTGGTGAAAATATAATGAAAAGCTATGAATGAAACAACTGAAGATGCTGGCGTATAATGGCCCATTTCCTTTGATAAATTTAATCAAAGGTTTTATTCTTCTAACACAATTGTTAAAGAGCTAGTGACAGATGTTTCCTACGGGAAAGAGCATGGTTTTATGTCTAGAGGACCTAAAAAAAGGAGATAGGAAATTGAAAAAACAGTAAAGTAGTAGGAAAAAGCTTCTCAAATAGTCAATGTGGACCAGACTATTAGTCATACTTTCAGGCATGAAGTAAAGAGAAAGTCTGTCCAATGCTTATGACTACAAAAGCTAACACAGGCACAGAGAATACTGTACACTAGATGACTTCAGCAGTGAAGTCCGTGTGTCCTGATTCATGGAGATGTGTTTGATGCCTCAGCTGCTGCTATTTGCTTTGAAAATGGGAGTGAACCCCCCAAATTTTGAATTACCTTACTTATGCTTAGTAAAATTTTTGCATGTGAGAATGGTATTAACAATTTGGAGGTCTAAATGAAAGAGTTATATAAAGTAACATTTGTGGGTGTTCATTTAACTTTAGTCTGCATATTTGATTTTTCAATTCACTTACAATTCTGAAAATCACAGAAAGAACGTGCTGGACAAAAATGTACATATATACGTGTTTATATATACGTGTTTGATGAATCGTATTTTCCAGCTTAAACTGCAAAGACAAAGGGTTTGTCACTGAATAAGAAACTTTGAAAATGTACTTTTTTAATGTAAGCAAATTTCAATGACAAAATGCATTTTAAGACAAAAAGTTGAAATTTACATTTTAGGAGTCACTTATTCTATTTTTTTTTTGATTTGACATGGACAGTTCAAAGGAAAACAAACAGAATTGCACATTATTTTGCCATTACCAAATCTTCACTTTTGCCAAAAGAAAATCAGGACATAAACATTTGCAACTCCTTTACCAGTCTCTGTACTCCCCTTGGCTCTCTATCTCATGTTTAGGTACATACAGAGTGCATTTTCATGCAAGCCTGAATATATCTCATTTATCTCACCAAAAGACATTAATTCTGTTTTGACCAGAGTACACTCTGATGCTGTGTGGAGCACACCCCAGTGTTTAGTTCATAGGAAGCCTCCCCATCAAATCCCATCCTTGAACAACCATAATAAAGGCAAATCTGGTAGTATGTCCAAATACAGTACAAAAACTTCTTTTTTTTCTTCAGATACGACTTTTGCCACACTGCCAAGTCTCCAGCTGTCAACCCCCCTCCTTAATTCTCCCCATAGCTCTCTGACACTCTCTAATTCCTTGAAAGAGGCAAGTGAGTCAAAATCTTGTCAAAGGCTGACCCTTCTCTATCCCCCTGTCATGAATTTGTATGTGTGTGTGAGTTCCTCTATTTCTGACTACGTCCAGACTGCAAAACCTAGGGTCACGCTGGCCTCCACTTACCAAACATCTCTCCCTAATGCTGGGATGCGTTAGTTGCTTTAAGAGTTATACAAAAGACTTGGATTAACAGAACTTAGATAAGAGTACGAAAAAGAGGATAACACAAGATTCAACCTATTTGTTCTACGTTTGGTTGTAAATCTTCTAACCTTGTATGTTCTACTCCTCTGTTGCAGTTACACAAATGCTCCGTTTAGCTAGAACACAAACATAGCAGTAGAAGATGTACATATATGCATATGTATATGTATATATATATTTTTCTATACATGTATTTGTATACTAACAGAGCGAGAGCACAAAATATAAAGAGCAAGAGAGGGACGGCAAGCCCATACACACACTTTGCAATATATTAATGATTCATTTTTCAAAACTAAAATAAATGGCAAACAAAAAGAGATTCTAGAGGAAATACAGAACTCAGTAGTAGGCTTGTTGCTTCACGGAGAATTTAAATTTAAATTATATACTGATATATTAGAAAATTCTCTCAACTAATTAAAAGGCTATTTTTTGTCCTCTTTTTGTCAAATATAAAATTAATGGAGCCATCAAGCTTTTAGTAATGAAAATTTGTATTTGCTAAAACTAGTGTCAAAAATTAGGCATACTGATTTCAGTACAGGGCAAAAAAAGAAATACTGAAATCCATTAGGAAACCCTCATATATAACAAAAAGATTAAGCTCAAAATTACTTTGTACTTTTGCTGTCCTTCAATGACAGAACAGTCTTTTTTTCTCTTTTTTGTGTGTCTGACAGTTATTCTTCTCACACTGAGATGGACTGAAACCAGTCAACCTACAAAAGTACTGGAATCTTCTTGTTCGTTTAAAAGGGAGGAGAAAAAAAAAAGAGAGATTTTGTATGCTTTACTGCATAAAATAGTTGTAGTTCCTCTTGAATGCCAAAAGAGGAGCTGGCAACCCTTGTAACACCATCACATGGGACCAGAATTAGTTGCTTTGAAACTCAGCAGAAGTACAATAATGAATCCTTGTTTGTGGAGCTTTTGTAAGGTTTTAATAATGTGCTTTTTAGTGAAATGACAGAATAAAATTAAATATTTTGTCAAATTAGTGGGCAGTTGAGATTTCAAATCAAGTCAGTATAATTTTTTTTGGTTTCTCTCCCTAATTTCAGAACCTGAATGATCTTTGTTCCCTGCTCCTCACACACTATTTAAAGTAAATAATTAACACTTCATATCACTCAAGAACTGGGATTCCCAGCTGCTTTCAGATGGGATAAAGCACTGATTTCTAGCTCTTATGCTTAATAAAGTGGAACTGAAATAGAAAAACAGAAAGAAGGCAAGGTGATAACCCCTTTGACGTGATTATAAGCTTTGATATCTTATGATCAACCAGGTCTAAAAATTGAAGTAGAATATGATTTAGTGTTAACCTCACCATCAGATATGGCACAGAATTTAATGGGCCCCGACCACGTCTGACATGTAGCTGTATTTCCACAGGCTGCTTCTGACCCATTTTACGCTACTCTAGCTACACTAACTTTTAAAAAGAATTATTTCTGAATTCCACCACCAGCAGGGTAGGCTGTTGCCCAGCACCTTTTCCTCCCCATCTTAATTAACATCTACCTTATTATGAATGACCTTAATTTTGCTCCTACTCTCGCCTTTTGCTGATGGTCATTCTTGTCTGGTGATTGCACAGCAGAGACCTGCCATGCTCAGAGCACCTCTAGAATTTCAGCCTCCATGGAAAAACCAGCTCCTTTCCAGAAGGAACATGCTATATTTCTTGCTGCTTTACTGAGGTATCGTTATGATGAGGTATACTGAGGTATAGTCTACTATGTTGTAGTAGATTAATTATCTAAGGCACCTTCAGGTCAAGACTGGATGGTCAAAAGGAATATATTGTAAAAGCCTTTATGAACAAAACAGCCTTTCTGTCTCTATTATCTGTAGATACTCAGCGTGGTTTCTCTTAAACAGTGGGCTTCTGCAATCTCCCACCAGACACCTCCTTCCTGTCTCAAACTAAATAATCATAAAACCTAATATGCATTTCCCTGTGATGCAAAATCTTTTCCTGAGTCATGTGCTGCTACTGAATGTGTCACTGGCTATTTTTCCTTTCTCTACCATACATTTTATGAAGCTGAAAATCAAAGCTAACAGGGATAAAAAGCAAGTCCCAGCAGGTTGAAAATATCATATCTTAGTATTTTAGACATGTGTCAGCTTGATAACATAGGCACAGCACTAGAGGGATTGCCAGAATGTGACAGTGCACATGGCTTCAAGTTCAGAGAACATGTTTATAAAAAGGACTGGAAGGCACTGAGGGAAGGTAGACAGACTGTGGGCTGATCCTGGTATCAGCCTGATCTTGCACGCAAAACTAGAAAAACTTACATCACCTAAGACAGCAGGAAGAAACTGTTAATTTTTGAAGCAAAATTCTGGCCAAGATAAAAGTTCGAGTGATGGACGTGCTCATACCAAAAGAACTGTATTCTGTAGTTCACTTATGATACTAATTTACATAGCCTGAGCATGGTTTATTCCAATTGCATGCAATAACTCTAGGGAAAAACAAAATACATATTAATATGGTATTCTGCTGATGTTTCCTGATGGAAAAAAAAAAAAAAAAAAAGTGACTTTTGCCCCTTCCTTGTGCATTTAATTTTAGGGAAATTAAAATTGGTCTTTTTTTTAACACTTGGGAAATAAAAGCACACATACACTGATGCAGAATTGTAGATTTAGATTTATATGATATAGATTCCATTTCTACAGATTTAGATGAATGGGATTTGCATAAAAAGAAATACTGTATTTATCACATCTTTGATTCATTACTCTTTCCAGATAGAGTAAAAATAGTATTAGAGTTATCTTCTAGTAAACATTAAAAGAAAAATAAAAAAGGCCCCCAAAATGCAACCTGTGCTATCATTTCTTTGATAAAGGGTCTCAAATGAGTTTCATGTCTGCACTGTAGCCCACCTTTGCTTAGAAGGCTTTTGGTCTTCCAAAGCTAATATGAACTGAATTGGACAAAATACAATTGTAGCACCAGAACAGGCTTCCCAAAGAGGTTGTGGAGTCTCCTTTTCTGGAGATCTTCCAAACCCACCTGGATGCCACCCTGTGCCACGTGCTCTGGGTGTCCCTGCTGGAGCAGGGGGGTTGGACTAGATGATCTCTAGAGATCCCTCCCAACCTCAGCCATTCTGTGATTCTGTGTATAACTTTTGCTCTTATTCAAAGGAAAGTTCTTTTGTTTCTGACCTTAGGATGTAAAGATATTTACCATGTATCATACCTATGTCAAGATGGAGAGCTAAGAGAGGTAGAATGAGATATGGTTCTTTCTAACTATCATCTAAACAATTCAGGAATTGGAGAAGGAATCTTCTGAAAAAGGTAGTAGGGATACTACCCTAGTTAAGAAAGAAATTATCTTAGGGCAGAGACAAAGCCATCAGAACGATTGTCTTTTCCTTCCTACATGAAGTGACCTCTCAGATTGCAGATCTACCTGTGTAGAAGTGTCTAAAGAGTGAGATGTTGGCAGGTAGGATCGCCAATCAGCAGAAAAGCAAACTCTTTGAAACACTTCTCTACTGACTCCAAGTCTGTGCATCTCTCACAGCATCTGTAACAACACAGGCTTCCAAGGACTAAAATCTCTTTAGTCAATTTGAGATCTATTTTTTTACTATCATCTTCTCCCTTCCCCTGGTTTCTCTGAGTTATAAAACTAGCATTTTTTTAAACCCAGATGAGAGAAACAGACTTGACAGTGATCATTTGAGAGAGAAGGCACTGAAATGCACCAGTCAGAAACTAAAATATGAGCTGTGTTTCTGCCTGCTCACTAGCGTTTCCTTGTCTATCAACGAGAGACACCTGAATATGAAATTTAAAGGCCTGACTATGAATAAAACAAATGAACCAGAAGGATGATGAATCACTGCCATGCCAAGGTTGTCTCTCTGCTTCTGTTAAGTGATGCTCCTACACTCCTCAGTCCCCCTCCTTTCTGCATAAGCAGACTCAGAGGCAAATACTCTGCCTGTTTGATGAAACTACTATTTAAGCAATTATGGAGCAAGCTTTCCCTCAGAGTGTTCTTTGCCATGAACCTCAGCGCAGATTTTTGCGGCAAAATGTAAGAAGGAAATGGAGTCTTACTTTCAATTCAATACTAAGAATGTTAAGTTGGAGGTGGCCTCAGTGCCACCTGTGAGGCCATTCCCTCTGCTCATGGGGATGCCCTTGTTGTTAGAAACAAAGAACTTTTCACTTCCACCAGAACCCCTGAAATGCCGGTAAGCTCAGAACAAAACTCTCCCAGTCCCCATGCTGAGGTCAGAAAACTACCTAGCATGTCCTAAATTCACATTGAGGCCCTAGGAAAGAAGACAAATTCTCTGGTTGCTACTAGAGTTGACTGGAGAAAAAAAAAAAGTAAAAGGAAAATGCTGGTCAACAAAAACACTTGCTTCTCTTTGGATTCACTTCAAGTGTTTTGACTCACAGTATAACTTCTGATCATGTTTGGTCTTGATAGGCAGAAAAGGAAGAACAGCAGCTCCCAGAGGAACAAACAAGGTTTCACAGCATCACTGTCGGAGAAACCCCCCATTCTCCTCACTCTGTGCTTGAACATTGTTTCACAGCAGCGTCTAGGACTTGGTTGCATTGTAACCAATGGAAACCCCGTGCTTATCCTTCTGTATTTGGAGAATTAAATACTTACTATATTAAAATACTGTTAGGTCAATCAGTCAGATTCTGTTAGGTTAGTTAATGCCAAGATAACATGACAACGTTCTCCTTTCATCTCCTGTTGCTTTTATAGATGTATGTCTCTACTTTACAAAAATATACAGGAACATCATTGTTTCTGTGGGAAACCATTGCAGATAAAAGTAGAACTTAGAATAAACACATTAACAATTAGATAGTGAGCTTGTATATTTGTGGTAGTTCCTTTTTTTTTTCTTTTAGTGCTTTGCATAGCAACTTGAACCTGAATAGCAAAGTTCATTAAAATATTAATTAAGTCTCCCTCTCTCCCTTCACCTCCATCTCATTTGGCTAAGTAATTTACCTTGCCTTACAAGTAGGAAAATGAGCAATATAGATGCAAAGTCACAGAAGGAATCAATAGCTGGGAAGGGGACATGGGAGTTCACACTTTTCATCACAGGCTCAAACCCAACTGCCCTGCCTGCTCAGTGATGAATGTCTCAAGAGTTGAAGGCAACAGCCTGCTCCAAGAGAGAAAACGAAGGTGCATTAAGTACTTCAAGTACCAGAAATCCATATATATATTCTTAGTAGGGTGAAATGGGGTGCAACAGGATATTCTACAGCGCACTCGGCACTAGCAGTAGCCTCAAGCTTTTTACAACAGAAGGGCAGCCAAGGCTTCACAGCGGCTATCGAAGGCTCACAGAGGTAACCAGTCAGCAGGACAGGGCAGCTCATCCGCAGCCCAGGGGTTAGTGTCCTGGTGACTGGACACTTGATTTAACCAGCACGATACTCCTGCTACCTGGAGCGACCTGGAGCTTCCTGAGGCAGAGGGAGTAAAACTCAGATTGTTCTGCTCCACCACCTGTAGTGGTACCTGCCCCTCGAGCTACCAAAAAAAAAAAAAAAAAAGGCATTTTTTTTGCTCTCTGTAATATGGGGTTTGTGGTACCCAGCTGGATTGTTCCAGTCCACCTGACAGAGGGCAGTATTACACAGAACCATGAACTTGCTGATAATAATTTTATAAACAGTTGATATAAGCAATTTCCAAGAATAAATATGTGATTTGGGAAGAATTAATCTTAGTGAAAAAAAATGTGGATATCTAAAATCTAAACCCTGCAAGCTTTAAATATTGATTTGTTTTTGCTATAATAAAGTTAACAGCATTCAATAATATTTCTCAGATCACAAACAAATTGAGAAGAAAACGGAACTGAGCATAAGATGCTTTGCACTTATGGTTTAACGAAATGCTATTTAGTCCTGTACAAGTACAGTAACCATATATCTTGGTAAGAACAGTCATATTAAATTCTTCCACACTGCAGATCTAAACATATCCTATCACTTCCCTCTTCTGGTAATTTTTAGATTAAACTGATAAACCTTCTCTTGTGCTCTGGTGAGAAAAGTTCCTAGATTTCTCATTTCCCCTGGAGAATATATTAATTTTTGCAAAACAACTGGGATTTTAGCTGCACAAATGGTATATGTAAGTACGCTTTTTCGTTGTGATGTCCTGAACACTATGTGCTCAGGATACTGATTGCATCTTTCCCCACTAACACGAGCTGAACCTCTGATGCAATCTGAGGTACCCTTACACATTGAGGACTTCAGTGTCACTAACACGGCTATTCCATCCAGAGAGAACACAACTAATGATACTGCGGAATGCACCACTGTACAAGTCGAAGGATGTGTTTTTATAAATAGCATTTCAAATCCAAGCAGCTACCTAAAAAACAGCTTGTTTCCTTCTGCCTTGCACATTATCACATTTGTAGGGATTTGGAAAGCAGTCAGAAATTCTGTTTATTATCCACATGGCTAAATACCTTGGCTACACCTTTCCAGAAGTGAATCTAAGTTATACAGATTAAGAGCAGAAAGACATTTTTTTCCCAGCGTCAGCACAAAGGCCGATATCACATAGTGACAAACAAAAGTGACCCACAGAATAAGGCTGCACCATTTTCTGCAGCAGCGTCCTAAGCATGAATGTTCTGTAAACTGTGGATTTGAGAAGTACATTAATAGAGATATCATTTCAACTGCATGTGCACAGTGATATTCCTTCCCCAGGACTGTCTTACATAAAAAGGCCTCTGTCCTTTAGAGTCAAAATACAGCGTTCAACTTATGTAGCTTTTCCTGGAGCCTATAGCACAGATATTGGGAGTTCTTAGTCTAAGATGTTAGCATGCACATACCAAGTCCCTGCAAAGCTGATCAAGTGTAAGAAGTTGTTTTAGCTTTACACCAGTAAACATTTCCTAAGAGATAACAGAGCTTAGACACTTTCCAGCCGCAAACTTGGTCCTTCTTGAGAAGCTACGAGGACACCTTAAGGCCCCTGGGGCGGGCAGGTAGGTCCTCACTGGGGCTCCCCTTGTGGGAAGGCAGGGAAGGGGCGAGGGGAAGGGGACGGCGGGAGTGCGAGGGAGGGCACACCAGCTACGAACAGAGAACAGAATCACACGACAACACGGGATCAATGGACTCCAAGACACACTGACAAGACAGATGGACACGGACGAGACACAAGATCGCTACTGAGAAATAAAATAAAAAGAGCAAAAAACCCATAAAATAAACTAGATACATAATGCTGGAGCTGCTGGAAGCAGCTGATGGTATTGGCACAACTCTTCCAAAAAGAAGAAATTATAATCTAACTAAAAAAATAAAATTAAAACAATATCCCCCCAAACCATACACTACAGACTTTCTTGGTTAGCCTGAACACGCAGCTCTGATGAAACACGAGATGGCGTCATCACAGCCCATGCACGGATTAATGAAGGCCATGGTTAGTTCAATCAGCTGAACTACAGCATGCCACAGAAATGATCTCGCACTGATCCAGAAATAAAAGATACAACAGATATTCTGCATTGCAATAAAATTCTTTTTATGCCATCTGCAGTTGGTAGGGAGTTTCTATGGAATCAATTTTCCTGGGAGAATACAGGGGAAAGGGGGATTTTTTGTCCTTCTAGATGTTTTTTTTTCTCTAAAATTATTTAAAAAAATAAAAAGGGAAGAGAAAAGATAGAGATGGTTTAAAGTGTTCTAAAAAGGTTGGGAAGAAAGAAAAGAATAAAAAGAGGAAGAAGGATCTTCATTCTTTTGCACACAACTTTCTTGGGATACCTTTTTATCTGAAAATGTGGATATTCTAGGGATGGCAAGAAAAGATTTTGTTGCCTTTATTGGTTTGCAGATCTATATCTCTTTTTTGAGATGAGTAAATCATTATTGTGTTGGAAGAATTCCAAAAAAATACAAATTGAAAAGTACAGCAATGATATTAAAAATTAAAAATAGCAGTATGGCACCATTGCGAGCCAAAAAAGGGAAAAAAAAAACATAAAAGAAACTAAAATATCAATCACCAAAAATTCATGCGGCACAAGATGAGGTGAAACGACAGAAAATGTTCTTCAAATATATACAATGCATATATCTATCTATATATACACAGAGCACGTGTGTACATAGCGATGGATATATCTGTATAATTTTTTCTCCCTGGCCCACCCTTCCCCAAGGATAATTGGTAGATGAAACTACTGATTAAAAGTGAACAAATAAAGGAACAGAAGAAGGAAAAAACTCTAAAGAAAAAGAAATTAGCGTGCTTTGTTCACCAAGAAATAACAGTATCATGCATCTGTCCACATCAGCGGATGCCAGGGTTAGATGAAGGCATGAATTTCTGTGTAAACGTGTGATTGGATGATAGGGGCTATTGCTGATATTGGTCATATATTAACTCAGTATATGCACAGATAGATACATATATATATGTATATATACATATATACACACTGGGCATAGTGCATATATAAATAAAATATCCTCATGGGTGCGGTCTTTGGAGCTCATATAAGAAAAGACCAATATGCTGAAAACCAAACTCAATAGAAAATCCTAATGTAAAAAAGTAAATAAAAATACCTGCAAGTCATGGTTGATTGGTAAAACTTGTTCTTTTGCTTTTCTTTTAGTCACAAGACCATAGCTAGGAAATTCCATCAGACAAGCGTTGCTCCCACCTGTGAGCAGGTCTGCGCAGCAGAGTGTCTGTCCTCAGGGCCTGCATGGTTTTCAGCCTCTCATTCACTCCGGGAGGGGGAAACCTGCTTCTCTCTGTACTCTCAAACATGTGGCGAACTTTAAGGGCCATTTCTCGTGGCCTGACGCAGGCAGAGACGGGGAGTTACTGAGGACTGGCTTTGTCATGGGGAAGCATCTCTTCAAGGAGACTGGTGAAAATCCCCTAAGTGCTTCAAACAGGTTGGTGCAGGTTGTGGAGGATGAGAGGCAAATCAGTACTTCTCTTGCTTTCTTTAACCAGGATTTTTCCCTTCCAGCGTGCTGCTTTTCATACTGTGCTGCCTGCTTGCAGACTCTTCCAAGACACAGTCTGCTTGTTTTCTGCAAATAAATCTGGTGACCCTGGCAGGCTACAGACACCCTGCTCTGCAGCACCAGGCACAGGATGGTTCTGACACATAAATCAGGAGACTGCAAGTGGATGGGTGCAGACCAATAACTGATAGATACAGACAGCATACCTACAGCATATCTGTCTCTTGTATATGTGCACATGCTATGGAAAACTGCATTATGTTCACTACAAAGAACTATAGATTTTGCCATTTCTATTGAGTGTTTTTTGTTGTTGTTTTTTGCTGTCCCCAGTCCCTCATGGAAAAGGCTTATCGGTCTGATTCCAGCTGATTCCACAGTTTCAGCTTTATAACATTTTAAGCTTTCAGGAAAATGAAATACATGGCGTAAATTTCCCTGGTGGGAAAAAAAATTGAGCGTAGGAAATTGAGCTAGGCTGATAAGAAGGAAAATCTGGCACCTACACCAGAGAATTGCAGGCTGTGTCCAGCCAGGGAGCTAGAAGGTTTAAGTCATAGACATCATTTCAAGAGCTTATATTACAGATTTCAGATTCATTTGTGAGTTTTTGAGTCTTACTGTTTTGCCTCATACAATAAATATTTCGGGCTGCAATTCCAATTAAGTGCCCAATTACCAACATTTAATCTAAGTGGTGCCAGAGAATTACACTAAAGGAGATGCTTAATGGGAACAAAGGTAAAGGTACTGGGAAGCAAAAGCAGCTTTCAGGAATGTTACTATCATCCTCATGGCACTGAGGTCAGAATTGAAGGCGTGCTCTCATATACTGAAAAGAGATGAATCATTTCCTTATCCAAGACAGTACAGTTGCTTCCTAGCTAGGAGTAAGCTGTTCCCCTTACAGATCAAAACACTGCAACAGTGCGGGTTCAAAAGTGCAGAGCCAAGACACTGGGCTCAGCTTTCAAGAAGCAGAGCATTTATACCTCAGATCTCCCCCAAATAGGCCAAAACAGATTCCCCTAATCATAGCTGATAAAAGCATCGTATTCCTGACATGGAAACTAGAAGGTATTCAAACATGCATTGGGACAAACAACGTTTGCATAGAGATAAGAGAGGGACAGTTCTATGCATCATGTATATGGTTAGTCAGGGCACAGAAACAGTTTCGTACCTGTGTCATAATAATTCTGGGAGATGTTTTAGGTAATGGGATATTATTACCTTGTGCAGCAAGATGAACACCAAAATTTTTTCATTCTTGAAGCTACGAAGATTTCATAAAATCATAGAATCATAGAATGCTTAGGGTTGGAAGGGACCTCTAGAGGTCATCTAGTCCAACCCCCCTGCACACGCAGGGTCACCTAGAGCACGTGGCACAGGACTGCATCCAAGCGGGTTTGGAAGATCTCCAGAGAAGGAGACTCCACAACCTCTCTGGGCAGCCTGTTCCAGTGCTCTGTCACCCTCACTGTTAAGAAATTTTTCCTTAAGTTCCTGTGGAACTTTTGGTGCTTCAGTTTCCGGCCATTTCCTCTAGTCCTATCAGTGGCCACCACTGAAAAGAGGCCAGCACCATCCTCCTCACTGCCTCCCTTGAGGTACTTATATATACTGATTAGATCCCCTCTCAGCCTTCTCTTCTCCAGGCTGAACAGGCCCAGCTCCCTCAGCCTCTCCTCGTAGGGCAGATGTTCCAGGCTCCTGATCAATGTCACCCGACTTCCTCTTTATTATGTAAAATAAAAGTGATTTTTAGATTCATAACTGTCATTCTCACCACTCGTTAGTATAATTCCTGATGCATATATTTTTAGGAAAAGGAGGACTGTAAGTTGAGCAGTCGAGACAGAATTCCTGTGACATCACTTAGTCTTTACACCCTCACTGACTACCCTGCAGAAAATATTTTTGCAAGTGGGACACAGAGGTGAAATCAGCCTGCTACAGCATGCAGCTAGCTAGAAAACCCTCAAAGGAAGCAGGCTGAGGAAACTTCCTTTGCATTGCCTTCATTTAAAGAGGTGCCTGTATTTGGACGCTTACTGAGATTCAGGTTTTGGATTCGACAGACAGAGTTAAGTGGCAGTAAGGCCTGCCAAATGATTCTCATCAAGTCTTTATCCTCAAATAGGATATGATTTTCTGCCTTTTGAACTATCTTTGAGTACACTGAAACCAGAATCTTCAAATGGACTCTCTGATCTGGGACCAATTCCAAAGTAATATTTTTAGATCTGGGGATAGGATTTAGACCCATATGAAATCTGAAAGCTTTTGATTTGGGGTGACATTGTTAGCTGCCCTTGTCTTGGTTATTCCACAGCAGGTTCATAGTGATGTATATTATATCTCATAGCTGCAGCAGTGAGTTCGCTAACCTTTGCATTACTGGACCATAGCACTGAGAGTGATGCAAGGCCAAGTCCTAGTGTTTGGCAGGAACACAAGAGCTTTAAAAGATACAGATTATCAGAGCAACAAAAAGGGGCCTGCACTGGGCTACATCATTTAATTTCCAATTTGCTGCAAAAGCAAACAGGCAAGCCAGAAAGCAGTGTAAAATACACTGACCTGTCAACAGACAGAAGGAAGCAACTTTAATAGGACCCAATTAAAAACAAACAAACAAACCCACACTCTAGAAAATACAAGTAAAATAGTCTGGATCTTTTCATTCTACAATTCACACACTCAAGTATGAGATCTTGACATATGGCCAGAATCCTGACTTGGCAGGTGAAGAGGAAAGACACTGATACCTGCCTTAGTCAACCCAGCATTGCCAGATAGTGATAAACCAGGTAAGATTGCTACAGAGCTCATAGTGGAACGCACTGTGGAGAGAACATTTCTACCCTCCCTAGACACAATGGGAATGACAACAGTAAGATAGACAAAGAAACCTAAATGAAGAGCATCATAAACCCACCACCTTTTCTTCTTAAGAGGAAGAAAATAACTAAATTTATGCTTTAGCAGGCAGAAAGGACCTGCATGTCCCAACTACTGATTGCTTTGCACACCAGTGCCTTTTTGAGAGGAAACTCAAATTTGAGAGCAAATCTCCCTAGCAAGTACCATCTAGCTGACCATTTTCTTATGTGTCAGTGCCACATGAATTCCTAAGGAAAGCTACACATTTCAGTGGCTTACATGGGCCACCATCCTCTGCAGTGGAAATAAGGTGCAATAAAAAGTGCTGGGTGAAATTTTCAAGAGTATCTAAGTAGCTTAAAAGGATATCTTTAGTGGATTTTCAGTGAATCATATTCTTCTAAAGGGCAGGTATTCAAATCTGTGTATGCACTTAGAGGTGGAGAGGGCAATGCTTTGCAAGATTTCCAGAAGCAAGTCATTCTTAAATCCAATTTGTACCTGTTTGTGGCTGTAGCCATTTAAATGTGTCAGAAGGGAGATATTTTTAGCCTGGCAATGTAGGTTTTTGAGTCACTCTGAAATTTCATGCTAAGCATTCTGCTTTACCAGATTTCTCCTCAAACTTTAATTTTTCCACTGGCACCAAAAGCTGAAAACATTGCTATTAAAATTTACAGCCATCAAAGTAGTTGTAATTTCTGTGTTGAAATATCAATGACAAAAACATACAAAAGGAGGAGTCTGATAAAGATCCCATTTTCTCCTGTAATTGAAATGCTTGGCAAACAACAACAACAAAAAGCTGTAGTCAAACCTAAGTGAAGCTTTAATGAAATGGTTCTTATTCATTTGAGCATCAGTTGTGGTACATTAGTCCTTTTAGTATGGTCCTATAAAACTCATGCCTCATTTTCATAATAATCAGTGTGCTAGTGTTTCACAATCGCCTTCATTTAAGATCCCAACATGCTTCCTAGTGCCCACACTGTTTTCATTCCACAATCTTGCATTATGTGGACTGCTGTTCACAGGTGAGAAGTTCAGCAACTCAGAGACATCTGTGAAGGGAGAGATGGGAGCAGGCCGAGCTATTTGTTAGTATCAGTTTGTGTGTCGGTGCCTTCCCTGCTGTCTCCTGGATATTGAGAACTGGAGGACCGTTAGGCTGTGGAAGTTCCCAGCTATGAGGCAACGCCAATCAGAAGCTACTGCAGACCAAGTTCTACCAAAAAATGCAGGCACAGTATGACGAGTAGAAAATAAATATGAAAGCACTAGCCTTGGGTGAATTTTAATGTTATTACTGTATTCATCAAATAGCTTCAGGAAACTAGGAACAGAACATTTATGAACCATTCAGGAGATTTCTTTAAAACAATATATACATATATATCCCAAAATAATAAAACAAAGCAAAAACAAACAAAACAAAAATAAAAAATAAACTATTTATATGTTTTGCCTTTAAGGACTAAAGACTCTAACAAATCTCCCTCTTTTTTTTTTTTTTTAAATGTACAAAGAAAATCGAATATATCTGTTCTCTATTATAGAAATGCTTAACTCATGGCAAGCCTCAAAAAAGAAGACTTGAAAAAGCCTGTAAGAACTAAAATAGACTGCAGTTGCCTGCTGGATATCACATCATATATCTCACCAGAAAGAAAAGCCATCAATTTATCAAAATGTATCTGATTGAAAGGGATAAGTTGAGTCAGTTCCATATGGTCAGTCCATTTGACTCATTAATGGATACATTTTGAAGCATCACTGCAGATAACATGGCAAGACCTCCTACTAATTTTGTTGTGTCAGACCTTTATTTTATTGTTCTCCAATTTCTTTGGGCACACAGAAAACAAAATTAGTAAAAACATATTACCATGTTAACTGTGTTCCAAATCCCATGGACAAATGTATACCTCTACAGTCCATCCTCAGAGCAATTAGTGACGATTAAACAATACTAATAATCCATTGCTGTTTCACTTTCATGTCACTCACATTTTTCAAGTGTTCACTCACTTCACAAAACTTTATTATTTGCTCATGTCACACTTGATATTTCTGCTTCCACACTGAACCAGTGAAGTAACTGCTACACACGTTAACTATTAATTAGCTGGGATTAGTTTCAGGATGTTTGGCTTTTTATCTCTAAAATATCACTAAATAGTGACTATGCATCTGTTTTGCTGTTGTCAAGTCCATGGGATCTGATGCTTGGCTTCATAGTTTTTATTTGATATACAGTGTATATATACATAATATATATACACACATATACACACACATATATATACACATATAAAATATATATGTATACATCCACACACATATAAATATATGTATGTATTGTTTTTTGCAAATGAAGTAAGAAAGCAAGCAAAAACAAGACTGACCTGACTTACCTGTACTAGGTTCACAGTCAATGAAGTCTTCATCATCACTGGAACATTCAGCCGATGAAACGATGTCATCCGTTGTCTGGCATGTCAAAGCAAACAGAACAGAGGGAAACAATTAAGACACTTGGTGGTAAAGAGCCTGTTAGAGAAGGAGGGAAATATTCTAGTAAAGAATGTTTCCTTTGTACCTTTTAAAATATTTAACTTATGCTGAGCACCACAGGCACGCCTGTGTAAATAAACCCTGCATGGAGCTGGATTCCCCTCGTGGAGGAACAGCGCTTGCGCTGGGCTGCTGAATATTTCAGGTGTGTGCAGGTGCAGAGCCCCCGCCGCGCCAGGCGCACACGCTGCGCCGTCGAACGCGGCGAGCACCAGGGGCTACGAGACCCACGTGCCTGGCGAGCCCCCTCCAGCAGCCCCAGGACACGTGTCCCGCTGGGCTCATCTATAAATGCCAGTGTCGTGCGGGGCCAGCCAGGAGGCACCTACTGAGAGAGCGAGCGTATGAGCCGTGTTCAGGCTGAACATGTTTTCTGCAAAGGAAAAATGAACGAGGTAACTGCAGAAAATAAGCATCATCCAGGTAGCTAACAGGACTGTGCTATGTTGCTAAATGCATCACACTGTCAGGCTGTGGTATTCCCTGCTCTGCTGATCAGGTTAGGCAGAATGCCCCTCTTGGGCTGAAAAATCTTTTAAATTTATCCAGCTAGAGTGCATCTGTTGCAGTGCAATGACCTGCTGCAAGTTTCAGGTATGGCCAACATGCAGGTCTGCCTACTTGCTTGCCAAGTGTTCAGGGATTAACCTGAGTGTGACTACACTAGCAGGCTAGAAAGTCTGGCTCCAAAAGGCTTAAACCAAACTGTCTGTGTGCAGCTTTTACAGGTTTCATTCCCTTCCATTTCCAGCTGGTGATTTTATTTATTTTTCCTACTGCTGGACTAATTAATGAGCAGCATGTACTGCAGCATGTTAGAAAGAAGCATAATGGTGTCTCTTCCCAGCAGCAACTCCTGCCTCTAATTGCTGCAATTAGTTGAATTAGTAATGCAGACCATCAGGGAGAGTCTGTGGCAGCCTCTGGACACAGGTTAAAACATTCCTGCACACAGTACAAAATTGCCCCAGTTCAGCAGTATCAGCTCAAACTGCAGCTTCTGCTGAAACTGTCTCCCTTAACAACTGCAGAAAGGCTGCAGAAAGCTGCCTACTGCACTGTGCAGCAGGATCAGGGGGATGACTCCTGAAACAGAAAAACTAAAATGTTCTTTGCTAGGTAGGAGCTACTGCTCAAACCGGAGCTTCTCGGGAGCAGAGCAGCTATACCTGAGCTATACCTGTACTCTACATTGTGCTTTGCTACTCCAGGTGAAGACTCCTGGGAATCTCCCATCATGACCAGCCTTCCAAATCCTCATTCCTGGGAAAGGGTCCTGCTTTGAATAGGGTCTCCTTTATAAGTCAACTGTGACTGCCTCCAAAATGTTGAGTGCTCCCATGCATCTTCATAGATGTGTTATGAGGTCCTCATCTTTTCTTTAGCCCCCTCTGCCTTTGTGCTAGCAAGTCTCTCTCTCTCTCCCTCATGAGAGGCTTCATTCTGTAGGATGAATCTTGCAGTAGTTCCATACTTAAAAACTTTCATGGGGAGGCAGGATAAAGAGGAACTCAAGGTGATAAGTACAGACTGCAGACTTAGGAATTAACGTTAATTTTTGCATCATCTTCCAGTCACAGAAAATGGAAGATCTTCCAGTGACATCCTGGTGTTGACCTCTTAAAATGAACTGGCTTTAAAAGTATCCCTATTCAGCAACAGGTCAAGCAAGAAGGACTGCACAAATATAAGTTTACTTTCTATAATGCTTTTCATCCTGGCACATATATTTTATGAAGCATTATATATCCCAAAGAACACCAAATAGCTTTATAACTCGTACAAACAGTGATCACATTCTCCAATAGTGAAATACATTTGTCCCTTACAAGAAACTAGCAGGTACAATGTACCTAGTGAAAGTGGAAATGTATATCACAGATGCCCCAAAACCCTTGTAAAGCTTGTATGCTTGTCAAATATAACACTCAAAAAATATCACTATTAAAAGCCACTGCTTAGACAATGCTGAGACTCTTGCAACCTTTTCACTATTTCCAGTGTGAGAAGATGGATTTCCAATCTGAGAACATGGATTTGATTTTGCCCTTACTAGAAAATTTGAAAATTCACAACAAGGATCTTATAAAGCAAAACTAGTAATGTGCTTGCAATAGAAAATAAACATGAAAATTACAACAATGTGTGGTTGTCACTTATCAACCGATGTAACTACCCACCACACAACATTAACTTCTAATTGCATATCTGAAACTATTCTTGAATAGAATAAGAAGTTCACCTAAAAACCTTATTTTCTCCTCTTTCTGTTGTTAGAGACTTCACATGAAACCAGAAAGGAAGCAGATTCAGAACAACAAATAAAGATATTTCTTCATCTAATTATTATTATTATTATTTAATCTAGGAGATGCCTTGCAACATCATATTGGTGGTTGGTAGAAACGAATCCACTCAGAGCTATTAAAGACACCATAGTTAGCTTGGAAAGACTCTGCACCACCCGAGGCACTGAAGCCCAAAGGATTATTCGCTATTTGGGCGGTCCTGCTCCGGATGTTTTCTGTGAGCCCCTGCCACGGGCGGCAGCAGCAGCCCCAGGGAGCTGCACTGGAGCCCGCGGGGATGCCCAAGCACCTGCGTGCGGCGCTGGCCCTGCACCTTGGTCCACACTCGAGTCCACACAAGCACAAGCCCTTAGTAGGAGCTGCCAAGTCATGAGGCCTGAGAGTTTTAATATTTTTTCATTTCATTTTCCGTTTAATAAGCAACTGAAGGACAGCAAACACAACCTATTTTATGCTACATCCTTTACTAGCTGTTCTAGGTTTTCTTCTGTAAAATCTGTGCATAGTTTGTGTTGGTTCTGGAAAGAGAAGAGCATAAACACCAGACTCAGACAAAATGCAAAATGATGGTGCTCAATATTCCCCAGCCCTGTCAACTCTGACCTGTATCTGCACTTTTCCACAATTGGTTCCACTCTTGATGCTATCAATTAATCTCTGTCCTTATCTCCCCACTTCCATGGCAGGCTATTTCCCCAGATAGTCTAGTTTTTCTTGCACTGTGGCTGCTGATTGTCCCAGGCTAGTGGTTTTGTACATACGAGTGCTAGAAAACAGAGAAACCTCCAAAAGTAGTGTTAGTGTTTAGACTTATGTCAAGGTCAGTAATGAGATTTCTAGAAATCGCATAAGAGGTAAGTACACTAATCGGTCTTGCTATTTCGTATCTGGTATTTTTAATCTCAGTACTTTCCATCACCCTTCATCACTAACTGATTTTCCAGTCCCATCACATATTGGTTTTCCATGCACCTTCAGCTCAGACACCAACATCTGAATTATCCCGAAGGAATAAAGTTATTTTCAAAGAGAAGCAGCAGCAAATTCCTGACAACAGAAATAGAGTTCAGGAATTCTCCAGAAGTCAATAAAATCTCATAAACGGAATATGTCCCTTTTCATTACCATCCTTAACTGAGAATCTTCCCTGGGTGATTATTAAAGTTCCCCAAGACAGCACAGGCTAGAGAGCAGTGGCCCCACAACTCTCCCCAGCAGCAATTCACTGCGAAGCAAAATCAGCTATTCCATTCTGGGTTCCTATTTCCCATTTTTGAAATGAGGCCAATTATACCCACCCATGGCCTCTGAGAGGGATAAGTGGATTCATTCTTTAATGTCCATCCAATCATCTGAAGATGGTAAACACTAAATTTTCTTATGCACAGACAACAACTAGATGGTAATGAAGCTTCTCCATATGCTATGATGGAAGTGATATTTGTGTTTTCACTGGAGAGAAACACAAGAGAGAAACTATCTTCTATATATTAGCTAAATTTTATATTAAAAGTAATAATTCATACTATGCTAAAATATGTATTTCATATTTTTTAAATCCTAGCTTTGAAATTGCTTGGCCCTGTATTAAGGGCCATAAAACTAAAGATAGGTATTATAATAACTTTCAATAAAATATCTCTCTGGCAGGAACCCTTTTTATTCCTTCCTCTGAAAGATTTTTTATGGCATTTATATTATTATTTTTTCTCTCCCTCTCTCCAGTGTTTAATGAAATTGCTTTGGAACAAAACTGGGGTAGGAGAAAGCGCTAAACTCTGAGTCCACCCTAGAGGATTTATTGGCATATTTACCTTTATTTTTTTTTTCAATTTCACTGAATTGGCTCACCATTCTTTCAATAAATTATTAGTTCTGTAATCACCTCCTCCTAATTATTCACTCTAACAGCCTCTTCAATCTTGCCATCGTGATGGTTCTGCATCTTTGTTCATTATACATCACTATACATCACTAGTGTGGGATGTAAAGTGCAAGGGAAGTTGAGACAACATAGCAAGACCTGGTCAAGACAATTCCATTCCCTTCCAATCTTTCCAAGTGCCTAGAGTCCCAATTTATGCCTTAGATCCATACCCTTTGCTCCTTTGTTCTACACAAAAAGGCAGGTGCTGAATCTTCCTTTTCTCCAAGCACAAAGTTTTTTCAAAACCTTGCTCTTTGGGTGCACCACTATTCGATCGACATTAAGCATACAGCATAAAATAAGTCCTGCCACAGAACAGCTTTATGAAATTATAAATAACACACCCAAGAATGATGGAGTTCTCACTCCTAGCGGGAAAGAAAAGACAAGGACACATAAATTCAAACCCTGCAGACAAATTGCTCCAAAAGTACATACTTGGCAGTTGCTTCACTCTGTAAAGTAGGATTCAATTTTCCTACCTGCCTTTTGTTTAAAACTCTTCTGCACACCATACACATTACTTCCAATTCAACACCATCATGTGAAAGGCAACACTTAATGCTTTGGTGCAAGAAAAGTTTAAATCTCCTTACCACCAAGGAACCAAAATTTGCAGTCACTGCTGATGTGAGACCACCACAAAATGCCAGACAAAAATATCTTCCCAACACCAGGGTAATACATTACTATTTATCTTCATAGTGGTATTTGTCTTTCACATCTAAAATGGTAGAGTCAAAACTCAACAAACTTTTCTTCAATCCAATCACTTGAATCTTTCCTCTGCTCCCATACTACTAAACTTTCTAAATTTAGTAGTTGAGATATTTTCTAAGTATCTCACATTCATTACAAAATATGGGCAATGCATGAGGGAACATAGGGAGAATGCTCCCTTTCAGAAAGGTCAAGCGCTAGCGATGCTGTTGTATCTATCAGAAATCAAGTTGTTCCTTTGGAAAAAAACATGCTCAGGATATTTTCTGCCTCACCAAAAGATGACAGCAGAGGAAGTATTTCAGTCTCATTAGGCATCATTTCTATCTTGATGGTACTTTGGTAACTGAGCTTTTTTAAAGAACTTGTATTCTGTTCATACTATTACAATTAAATGGAAATCCTTCATCTGTCCTTTCTGCACCTTATGTTTGTTTCTTACTTTCTGTTTAATCTTGTAAAATATCCAGCAGTTCATCATTGCATAACAGAGCTGAGATATTTTACCTGGACAAATTCAAGCTAGTACATCTTGATGGAAAGAATCTGCATACAAGTGGGGAAATATTTGAAATGCTGCTCAAAACATAATGAAGTATTATAAAAGAAGGTGAAATTGGGGACTGTATAAACTATTAAGGATAGTTCTGCTATCAGTGGCTAAAGAGTTTTAATCCTCTCCAATTCACTGGCACTGGATGGCACAATATGTTCTTCTGTATTGACACTGGCACAGTCGTAGAGCTGTCTGAAGACTTTGTACCCCACACATTTGCACTGAGATTGTGTTTGCCTCTACAAAAGCAATGCATCAAAGAACATGAAACTAATAATTTTCTCCACAGGGCTCATTTGAGGTGAAAGCTTAAACAAGAGGGCCAAATTCTCTGCTGGTTTGAACTGGTATTGATTTCAACCAGGCTGCAACAATTTACTCCAAGAGAACATAGCTCCTTATGTTTAGTTTTGGGCAATTTAATGCCAAAAGATTTAGAGAAATTGGATGCAATTCGGAGAAGAGCCACTGAAATGATGAAAAGACTGGAGAGATTTATGAGTGACACAGGCTTAGCAAAACTGACCATCAGAGGTTGGTTTAATGAGGACTGCAGCTAGGATAAATATCTACAAGTATCAGAAGAATGTAATAAACATCAGGAAGGAAGATGAACTATTTAAGTTCAGAAATGGTAGTGGGTAAAATTAAGCCCAAAAAATTTAGGATGACTTTCAGCAAGAAAAATCTCACCAGGGATCTCTACTAACTATGAAGTAGTTTCCCCAAGGAAATACCAGAAACCACCAGCAGTAAGAAAAAGCAATCACTCAAATCATTCAGATAGAAGAGTTGTTAGTATACGGTCCCGGGAAAAAGACCTTGACCCATTTATTTTCAGCCAAATCTAATCCACCCTAAATTGATCTGCTATTTACATCCCATCCCTATCATGATGTAAAATAAACACATTATTAGGCATTTCTCTTTTTTCCAAGTGGGCAGCAGAGCTACGCAGCAGAGCCTTGTACCGTACTTGGAAGACTGTTGCTGCTGTAGACCTTTTCAAACCACATGAATAAATCCATCCTGCGGTGCCCAGGACCTGCCTGGCCGGGAGCTTGTTGGTAACCAGCAAGAATGTGCCCCTCAACCTTACTCCAGCGTCAGGGCATTTCTGGGCTTGTGATCCGGGCTGGACACAAAAGCTGATTTGCTGTCAAATTATTTCATTAAGTAGGGATCATGAGAGCTATCCCTGTACCAAGATCAGCTGCCATTTGTCTGTTACTACAGTGGACAAGAGATTTAAAAAAGTCATTTAAAGAAGACAAAATAAAAAACAATCCCCCCTCCCCACTTCCAATTGTGCATCAATCCCAAGTCATGGGCAGTCATGTGTACAAAGAGCCCTGAAAGCTGAATTAGTCCTTTGAAAACCCAAAGCCTGTCTCAATAGAATCAATAGTTCATTAAGACTGTGAAGTCTCTGCTGCTTCTTGACCACATCTGATGCCAAATTTCAGGGACTTTGTTCTATCCCGAGGCTGTGCAAAGACATTGAGGAAAAATCAGTGTTTCTGCCTTTTGTCTCTTTGTGCTGGCAGTGAGAAGGGAGAAGATGTTGTGAGGGCTGTGGGCAGAGGGAAAAAGAGAAGGGAGGGCAAGGAGGGGAGAGAGAAAAGTGCGGAGGATTAATCCATCTGTTGTTCAAGGCACCCTGGCAAGGGAAAGAGAAGTATTGAACCACGGCAGCTTAACCCAACCTCAATGTACCTTCCCAAAAGCAGTAGGAATGTAATGCTACGTGGTGTTCTGCTGATAAGCAAATCCCTCTAAATCCTTTCAATTTATTTCTTGGCCTGAAGAAATTACATATTATTTAGGAGCTAAATAAATAAATAAATAAATAATCATCTTCAGGAATCTCAATTGGTTGTTTATTGACTATATATGCACAGAGGCACTTGCTTTCTGTTTCTTTCCTTTCCTAACAGAACAGTGCTCCTTCACACCTGATTTGGTGGAGGATCAATTGACAACTTTTTTTTTTTTTTTCCAAATTGTTTAGTGTAACTCTCAAGATTTGCAAGAGTTTTGGACTAGACTGTAAAATACAAATTCAGAGCTAAAATACAAACCAAACAGTTTTGGCATGAGAAGAGAGTCATTTTTCCCCTTATCAATCTATTTCTCTTTTTGACATTCCTTTGCCTGTTTTCAAAGAAGCACTGTGGAGATTAAACTGTCTATACATTGAAGAGCAAGCAAACTGGAAGGATTTTCAAACTGTGTGTCCTTTTCATCATTTGAGACAGATTTTCCCTCATTTTATTTTTATTCATTATTGAAATAGACCTGTCAGCTGAAACAAAGATTCTGAATATTCTGTTTTAAGCATAATTAAATAATGAAGATGGTGGTGCAGGTGAAAATTCAAGAGAAAGGTGCACTACGTGTACAACACTTCTTTAAGATGCTTATCACAATAGCTTAGTTTTTTAAAAAAATGTCGCATTCACAACAGCTCCCACCCTGGAATCAGAGCGAGCTGCTGGGCAGACAGAACGGTGGAAAGTCAGGCACTGCTCAGGACTTGGACTTCAGGCATGTTTCTGAAAATCTTGGTCAGATCAGCTCGCATGGTGTTGTTTCCCAGAGTTTGTCCAATAGATTTCTCAATTTCAGTTGTTCTGAACACAGTTTCTGAGTGGTACTATGGGTCCTCCCCTCTGAAGAATTAGCAAGGACCTGAATGCACTGAGCAGTGGAGGCTTCAACCTCTCCCTCGCCTCAGCATCTGCCAGACACAGGAAGCAAAACTCTGAATAAAATTTTCGGAGTGCTGTTGCAAAAAGCCAGCTTATTGCCAGAATTTAGCATCCTGCTGATTGCTGAAATGCACCTTAGATGTTCAGTATGATGTATTAACTTAAATCGCCCCAGAAATCAAATTATTATTAATATTTTCAGCTACGAACTACCCTTGGTGAAAAACAAGCACATTATCTATTTTGCCCGCAGAAGGGCAGGGCAAACCAGTGGGGAGTAGTAACTTCTTACACCGCCCCAGTCCAAACTGCCACGGATAGTGAATCAGAAGCTTCATGTTGTTTGATTTTATATCCTTGATATTGTCATAAATTCACTGCCTGACTTTGGGAAAATTGCCTCCTTCTTCATGTTTCTGTTTATATAGCTATAAAATGAGGAGAAAACAACTTCTCTGCTTATCTGGCATGCAATCAGACTTTTAGTAAATATCTTCCATTCTCAAAGCAAAGCCTAAATACAAAAATCCTTGAAATTAGTAAAGGAAGCTTATGCTTCAGAAAGTTAGATGCCCAAATGATCCGAGATGAATCAGCTGCCCTTTGAAGACTCAGCCTCTAGTAAGAGTAAATGGGTTTTCTTTGCGTGCTAGCCTGCACTTAATAACTGTGTCAGAAGAATATTTTTCATTTACACTTTGCTCCTTTGCTGGAAATCAATATGTCGTTTGCTGGCATTTTCTCCTGGACATCTTTATTTAGCTTGTCTTTTCTTCCTTGGAGGGGAGGGAGTCGTATTTGATTTTGTTCTGTTATTGATTAGATCATTCTGAGCAAGAAATAAATAACTAAATACAGCACAGTGGCTTTAATGACAATCTTTTAAGCCTCAAAATCTGCACACCATGCTTCCCCCAATGCATGATTTAAAAGAAACAAAATCTATAAAGTAAGGTTACAATGGAGCAGAGAGAAGGAGGCAGTCACACAGGCAATTCAAGTGGCATTTCTATTTATGTGCTCATTAATAAAGCCGCATAGGTCTGCTTCTATTTTTAAAGCAGTGATCTCATAATCTCTTACAAATGAGGCTGAACTAGAAATTAGATATGGGAGACCCTCTCCCAGCTGACAGTTTAGACTGGAGGATATCGGGCATGTTCTCGTATCTGTCACTCCTGGGAAGTGACAGGGGTGGCCTAGGGGGACCAAGCCCTTTTGCAAAAGCCCCATCGGCAGCAGCAGATGCACCGTCCTGGTGGCACCAGCCCTCCAGGTGGGCCCACCGAATCCCTCCGAGTCTCAGCTCCAGAGTGACCAATGAACCCCAGGCCCAGACTAAGGAATCCCCATATGCCATGGGGAGGGATCAGGAACGCGCTCCCAGGATTATTTTTAGACTGAAACTGAGCAAGTACTTTTACTCTTTTGAATTTTCCTAACAATTTTAGGTCAAGGAGGGGTATCCTTCCCTCCATGTATCAGCCCATGATGCAGTGATGCTGCTCATTGCCACCCGGCTCCTGTTTTCCACCCCAGGCACAGCTGCACTTTGGTTGGGCATGCAAAGTAACCCTCATCATTTGCTTAATTTGGAGATTTCCTTTGCTTCCTCCCTTGCTTGCTTTTTAATTTCTGCTGCTCATTATTAGGTAGCCCACGGAAAGCTGCCAGTTGGAATGGTAAAATTCTTAAAGGTTAAAAAAAAAAAAAAGAAAAAAAAAGAAGCACTGTTCTGTGGTCCAAACCTTTGTAGTTAAATTCTAATGTGACAGGGTATGTTATTTGTAAAGTAACAATAAACATAATCACTCAGAATAAATGTGCCTTAAAACAGCGCCTGCAATTATTGTAAGTACCTCTGAGTCCAATAAGATAAACATCTATCTTTGAATATTCACATTAGTGCGCTAGACTACTATTTCCAGACAAATCTTCCTCCTTCTCTGTGAACATTACCACACACTTCGAAAATGGCATTTAAATATTGTTACTCACAGGACACACACATTAGATCGCAAGAAGAAGGGGGTCTCCAAACACATTTAAATGCAGAATAAATACAATACAGAATAAATAAATGCAGAAATAACCCTCTGTCCACTAGATATACTTTAGCATCTACAATTCCTCCCAGAATAACTTCATATATACCAAATGGTTAGCAAGGAAAATAGCTACTAAAATGTCATAGATAACCATACATACAGCATACCTGTTTAAAAAGGCCATAAATAGCTTTAGTCTGTAAACAAGAAGAATGTTCACAAACACAAAGAAGGCCACAAAGGCGGCTCTGGTAGCCAACAGATTTCCCAGGATTTCCCAGTGACAGTGACTTTCTTTTAACCACAGATCTACCAATATTCCCTTTTTTAATGTAGCGTAGAGATGACTGTCAGCAGCTAGTGCAGAAATACCTGAACATAGAACGGCAGGCATGTATGACCACTGAAATATTAACATGGTCAAGGTCAAATCTAATAAAAACAAATTCTAGAGATACTCCTCTGGCAAATACTTTGATACTTAAAAATCTTGGTTTTCTATCATTAACATTTTTTGCAGTCTTTTTTTCTATGTGAATAGATTAACAACTTCAGTACGGGGATAGAGATCAGACTTTACACTACAAGTTAATAAAAAGCAGGCCACAAAGTAAATAAGCAAGTCAAAACAATCCTATCACCAACAGGGATCAATGGGGAAAAAATGATGCACAGAATATATAGAGAGAAGTGTGATTTTTACTCAGATTCCAAACAATGTTGCCCACAGCTTACAGCGACAGCACCTGAGATGAACTGCTGAACAACCATCTGGTAACTCCTATTTCAATCTCTTGGATGGATCTCAAAAGTGCACGCACCGGTCAATGGACTGCAGAAAGATGATCTGCTCTCTAATCCTAACTGAAAAATAAACACAGAATATGCTCCTTAAGCATATACTCATCAAGTTAATAAACACACTTGGTTCTTCAAGTATTAACAAAGCATCAGCTTCATCAGCCAGGTAAGCGTCAACCTCCTGAGCTGCTCAATATAATAAATACCTCCTGGAATCCCATTAGATGTGAACTCAACGTCACTTATATGCCACATCAAGGGACCCAAGCTGCAAAGGGCTGTCATGCAACAAAACTCTGCCATTGGGTAGGCAGGCTCCCATGCACAACAGACACAGTGAGCTCTTACCGCTGCGGGGCTTCTCGGCAGCCCCCGCCTAATCACAAGCTTAGCTCCCTGGGACGGATAACAAGGCCATTTTCCCTGCTTATTTGTTTAGCTCTCCTTTGGTTTGATTAGCAGTAGTAAAGGCAAATCAAATCTTTTGTGTTTGTGTAAAGTAATAAATAAATAAAAGGAGCAAAGTTAGTTTTAACAGCCCAATAGCTGCTCAGCTGGAATGCACTTAGTGAGAGAGAGTTAGACAAAGGAATTCAGGCAGCTTTAAACACCATCTGGAACATGCTGGGCTCATCTATACTTCTACCTGTTTAAGGCAAAAAAAAACAAAACAAAAAAAGCATTTACAAAAAAAAAAAAAAACCCAAAAAAACAGAAAAAAAAAACAAGAAACCCCACACCCAGTGAAGAAGCTTTTGTGCAGCTCTAGAGATACTTTAATCAAGACATCAGGTACTATGAGGTTTTTCCCCTGTGCCCTTCATATTTCCAAAGCCAATGATGGGAGACATTAGGAAACAAGTATTCAAAGAAAAGTTATCAGAAGAGGAGGATATGAAGCTTTAAAGCACATGAAAACACTTCTTCCACTGTCAGTAAAGCCGCCTCTAAACTCGGCTTTGTGATGCAAGTTTTCTGACATCAATAACCTGTGCTAAGGATTGCAAAATAGCATGAAATTCATGTCAAGTATGAAATGAAGTTTCTGCATAATGAATTTGAATGAGACAGTTATCATTTCAAGGTAGCACTCTGAGAAATTTCTTCTCTCATATATTCTAATTATGATGTTGACAACAGTGGGAATCACAAAAGAAAGTATACCTGATTTTGCATAATGTCTATTACAAGTCTTCAGTAATATAAAAAAGTACAAAGCTCTTCTAGCCTAGGGATAGCCAAGTATTAGTCCACAGCATATTTAACCTCAGTCGTAGGAACACTTAATACTTAAAACAGAAAATGGGATCTCGCATCTGAAGCACTTCTTGTGCAGACACCTAACAGTGTGCACATATCATTTTCCTGTATCAGTTAGGGCTGATAGTATAATAGAGTAATAGTTTGGGGATAATGGCATTTCTGCTCTCTCTCCTGGAAGGAAATCAGTTCATTTTTCCTTAAAATTCTTCTCTATATAGTATCATTATAGAAGTTTTGCATGTGCTATCCAGAAATAAGTCATGGAAGCCTCTGGCATTAACAGCTGCTGCCCTCTGGCATTTTTATTACTTAATTTTTAGACTTAAACCTTACTCACACTTAAGGGCATTAAAACCACACTGATATATCCAAGTGGGCCCTGTTCCTAACTTTCGATCCAGGAATTCTGACAGAAGGAAGGGTTTTGCTGGTGTAGTTTCCCCACCTCTGGACACAGAAAGCTAAGCTGACCAAGGCTGATGTAACCATATCTGTATCAGGATTTTGACTACCAGCCTCATGTGAAACAACAGCAGGTGCATGTTTGCACACCAGGACACTCTAGCAACATTGACTGAGCTTCAGAGTGTAGCAGAGTATTATTTTGAGCTCTTTTAGATGGCAAAATAGTTTTTTTTTTTTTTTTTTTTTTTCAAAATCCCATACTGTTTCCAGTCACTGCCATGGTTGTTACTAGGCATATTGTTCCAATAGGCATATTGTTCCAGTAACACAAGGTAGGAAAAGGCTGCAAGGCGGGGCGAGTGCTTTTTTTTTTCTTCTTCTTTTTTTTTTTTTTAATTCAGAGGTCTAAGGCATGAAGGAATCATTAGATTGACCAAATCTGAGCTTCCATATAACATGCCTTTAGAATTACATAGGAGCTGAGCATCATGACAGGGCAGCTAGCCTGTCAGACCACCATATTAAATATAGTGATGATCACATGTATTCCTTAGAAGTAAGCGTTCATAAACAGTTTTGGGAATATTTGGAGGAAGGTGCTCTATAAAGCATAGAGAGGAACATACTGTGATTGTATCCAGCTTGCTGAATTTTGTGAGCCGAAGGACTATCACAATCTGCACTGCTGAAGTAGGAGGGGCCTTAAAAGTCATCTTTCTTTTTTGGTGTTTCTGAAATGCGATAAAGCAATGGAAAACACTGTACATTCCTAAAAACTGAGATTCCTGCTTAAAAAGGAAAGGGACCTCCTGCAATAACTCCTCCTCAATGTGGAGAGCCCACAGTGCATATCTACAAAAATAAACTGCAGCAAAACGTAGACCATTCGTCACAAAAGGCAAATGACTCTCAGAAAAATAGCCCTGTCACAGTGGACTACAAATACCCATCCAGTCGGAAAGCAAACCTTGCTTTCAGACGAAGCACAGCTTTTCCACCAGGTGTAGAGAAATGCTCCGTAACCTCTATACCATGAAGCTTTGAACCCCCCCACCCCATAGTAGTGGAACAAATTGCCTGGCAGGTCCCAGGGTATCCCTTCTACCTAAGTCTCCTCCTTGCACACAATGTGCAAATGATCGGAACAAATGCTACAATCTGACACCATGGAGTTCTCGGCAGCTGTCAACTCATTAAGTTCTATTCACTGGCTTCCCACCTCCTTGCCAACGTATTACATAAATTGCATTTTAGCTGGCAGCCTTTCCCTTTGCCTGAAACTAGTTTGCACTGAGCACGTTTTGAGTTTGTTGTTTTCCAGAAGGAATGCATTTATTCCTTTCCCTGTGTGATCTGCCTTGCTTTGCAACAGTTAGAATGGGCTGCAAGATACTGCTTCATTATCAAACTGTAAGTGGAAATGAATATTTTATAGGAGCTGAATAGAGGTTTGGCTGTAAATGACTACACCCTAATTAAGAGAGAGAGAGAGAAAGAAGAAAAGAAAATGAATTTAATTAATGAACTATCGATGTAATATACAAATGCTTTCCCGTTGAGGAGGGTATTCCTGCAATTTGAACTTTTATGAAGTTATAGAAAGACGTGGAGGTTTACTACCTCCTCCTCGAATTATCTAGTCATGTTTCTCATGTTTCATTTTTGCCTTTTTCAGCCTCCATAAAATGCCTGAAGGTATATCTGGTACCTAGAAGAACAAAGTCACACATGCAAGTGCTCCAAATTTAAATATACGCTTACAATGACTGTGTGACTTAAGAACATGTAAGAATAGAAGAGAAAAATATCCTCGCTAGCTCAGGCCTCAAGTCCTGCCTCTGGCATTAGCTAATTATTTGAGTTTGTTCAAAGAACGGATGAACACAAGGCAAACTTGCAGAAATACTTCTTTTTCTTTCCTCCACATATGCTGGTTGGAGAGACAAGCATCAGTTTAGGACGTGGTTACACTTAAATCTTCGTGCTCGATTGACTTGGTATTTCCTAGCACTTGTATTTCATAGGTCTTAATGGATTCTTCTACCGCACACTGGCATATTAGCTTTTTGAATACATTTATATTTTCAATTTCTACAATATCCTGTGGCAGTGAGTTCCACACTTTGTGAAAAAAAAATACTTCCTTCTGTTTGACCTCAGTCTGTTGTTACATTTAATTCACAGAACCACAGAAGAGCTGAAACTGGAAGGGACCTCTGAAGACCAGATCTATCTCCTTGCTCAAGCAGGGTCACCTACAGCAGGTTGCCCAGGACCATGTCTAGGTCCAAGGATGGAGACTCTGCAACCTCCCTAGGCAACACACTCCAGGGAGAACAGTCTGGTCCTGTTTTCCTAACACTCTCTCATCAGATATTCAAAAACACTCCCCCTGAGCCTTTTTTCTCCCAGGCTAAATAACCCCATCTCTTTTAACCTCTTCTTGCATGAGAGATGCTCCTGTCAATCACCTTTGTGGCCCTTAGCTGAACTCACTCCAATAGATCCAAGTCTCTCTTATACAGGAGCACCCAGAATGGGACACGGTACTGCAGATGTGAAATTCCTTAACCTCTGTTGCGTGAGAAACAGTGAACAATCATTCCTCAGTCACATTTCTGCTATGTCAGTTTGATTTTGGAGACATCTATTACCACCCTCTATAGTCATCAAATTTTCAGCCTAAAGAATCCTAGCCTTTCTAATCTACCCTCTTGTGGAAGTCAATCCACATTCTTGATCAACCCTGTCTGTCATTTCTTCTGTACCTTTTTTAGCTCTCATAAATCTGTTTTCAGTAAGCAATGGCTAAAACTGAGTACAGCACTAAGGATAAAGCACAACTCAGGTTTATGCAGTGGTAAAATGGTGGTTAAAAAAAAAATGCCTTCTTATTTTTTTCCGTAATAATTTTAAAATTTGTTTTACCTTCTTGAATGTAAATATGCTTCCAGTATGAACCAAATTTGGCCGTTTGTCAGTATAAAAATTCACTTTCTATGTTCATTGCAGTTATACACATACATAACACTGTGCCCAGCAATGCATTTCTTCTGTTATAGCTTCAATTCCTGATAGTTTAAAATTAAAACCCTTTAACAGAATGGAACTTACTGATTCTCAAAATGCATCCGAAGCAACCGTTGAATGGTATATGAATGAGATCTATGAAGTGGTAAAACATTTGGGACGTTTTTGGGTTTCTCAGACACTCCAGCTCCAACAAACTGACACCTTTCTGACATTGCAGAAGGTACCTGGTAAGTCCAAGGGAAACCTGTCAAGTTCAGGAGGCAGAAGTAGCGCACGTGTGGTATCATGTGAAAAAGACTGGAGTAATACCACAGATGCACAGTATATCAGCAATAGAAAAGTGTCTCAGAGTTTAAGTTAGAAATGTAGAATAAACATCAAAAGATACCAATAGTGGGGCTGAACTGAAAAATCTGCTCCACAACTTGTTTCCTTATATCTTATCTGTTTCCTTATGTCTTTTTTCTGGTTAATGGTCTTTATATCTTGCATGTTGTAAAGCTAACTAGGCTCCAGCATAACACACAAACACCCCATGAACCAAATTAGGACACGAGAACACCCCAGAACTTTAGGAAAAAAGCACAGCTGTACTTTATCCTGAGCGTATCTCTGTTTTCTGCTCAACAGAGAGGGAAGAAAGATTTGGCAGAGGTGTACCCACCATCTCATACCATTTTCACTATTTTGGGTGATCATTGCATTTCTTTCTGCAAGGAACTATACTGTAAGGATATTGTGGGGGAACACTGATGAAATAGTCTCAAGGAACTGCTCTGATTTAAAGTTAGTAAGGACAAAACAAAAGCAAACAAAATCATTACCCACAGCTCACCCATGAAAACACAGCAGCTACCATCTGAATTTGAACAACAATGAAATTACTCACAGACTCCCATCAGATCAAGATCCCGTCAAGATCCGACACTACAGTAACAATGGGATGAAACAGACCCAGTTCCAAATACAATTTAGGCAAACAAGCAATACTTTTAGTACAGCTGGCAAGGGAATAGCAGCTAAATTTTATGATAAATTATGATGCTGAAGAATTAGCTTTTGTTCTGTGCAGGAACAAAATGAAATAACCTTTTAAAACTATCCCATAAAAAAGGATTGCATCAAAGTACCACTTTTCAGATAATAATCTGACTATTTTGACTTGCACTTAAATTTGAGACATTCCATTTCATACGAAAGACAGCACGTACCCACGGGAGACCTTGGAGGTTGCAGTCCCTAAAAGAGGTTAGTCCCTTGAGAAAGATGCAGCCTTGGCAGTCATTTGAACACGGGATTTCTCCTGGGTTACTTTGCATCAGAAGTGTAGGAATGAGAGCCTACTGCACCCTCTTCTGCAGTGAGCACCCTAGTTCCTATCTGCATAGGTGCAAGAGCCTTTCACCCTCTCTGCATCATGCACCGTCCTCTGCAGGTCTCCCTCCCCTTTGCCCCTTGCAGTTATCTAGCAGAGAGCACGAGCAGAGGGTAATGCGAAAGATGGCAGGAGATAGCTTTGGGAAACAGCAGCTACAGCCAGCCTAACTGATGGTGCAGATGAAATACGGGTGGCCAGATGAGACTGCTTGCCTAAGCACCGATTCTTTAATCTGGCTAGCCTGGAACATTTCTGAATATGTTAACTGAGGCTCAGTTAAGGAAAGCGGATGGTGCAGCTTGAGTCCTCAACTGAGACTGGACCATAATAAGATAGCAAATAATACTGCCAAAGATTATAGTGTTCTACTTTCAGAAGCCTTCTGACAAGAACAACCTCAGGAAAAAGAAAAAAGGATATAGAGAGAACAAAAATGTAATTGCCTGCCTATCAGCTCCACTATCATAATTACTTTCAAACTCTGACATGGGTTGAATCAGATGAACACCAAATCAATTTTTGCAGCCAGCAATCAGTGCATTCTTAGCTCATAAATTAAAATGTCACCGCAGAGTAAGTACAAAATAATGCCTGTTTCAATATTTTACACTACAGAAAGCGCAACTTCCTTCTCTTTTCTTGTATTTGATTCAATAGCCCAGTAAGTGATGCTTGTATGTCCTAAAGCACCGTACAGCATATTACACACATATAAATTCAACTGGAGTCTGCACAGCAGGACGCCACGCACGAAACACACCAGGGATTACATTCTAGCTATGGAGTGTGTAAGGGTAAATCCACTATGTATCAACAGCCCTATTCTGGATCCAAGGAGATGTTAGTCCGAGCTTTTTTCCTGCATCTGCACTTTGCACATTGTTGAGAACCTCTCAGCTGCCATCAGTTTACAAGTCCATTCCCGTGTCTTCCCTTGGTCGGTGCAGCCGCGAGCTGCCTGGGGCTGCAGTGAGCAGCCAACGCAAGCAAAACTCTGGCCACCGCCTGGTAACTTTTATACTTTCTTTAAGAACTGGAGTGATCAAAGTGAAGAATCAACACCACAGAATCAAGAAGAACCAAGTCCATAAGAATCAATACCATAAAACCTGCTGAGTTTCATGTTACTCTCTAGGCTCGTTCTGATCCTAGACAGGAATAATTTAATAGACCTTTCTGTGGCCAGTACCCCTATCACTTTTTTTTCCTACTTAAAACCACAAACTTTGCAACTAAATGTCACAGAATCAGGCCCAAGAGTTTATCTCTGTGCAGCTAATATCATCAGGTATCTCATGCCTTTCTCTCATTTAGTCATTGTGATCATTTAAAAGGCACTGTAAGTGCACTAAGTGAACTGGCTGACTCTATATGTAATGAGTGAGGTAATTTGACCTATGATATAAGTAGTCAAGCCCCAAATTCACTGTTTTGTGCTTCTGCTAGCTCTAAAATGATACCTCATTTTTAAAACAGAGAAGTTGAAGCATCATTGCCTCCCATCTGTTCCAGATGGAAAAGAGCTGTGAAGGACAGCACCTACTGAATTCCTAATTTGTTCCAAAACTTTCCTCCAAGGTTTCACCTCCAGATACTACTGAACAAGTTACCTAGCTATATGAGCAAATACAGCTAATCATTTTGCAAATCAGCTTTGTAATAGTTAATGGCAGGATTGAGAGTTTTCCCTCAAGTCATATCTTTCAAGAGCTCAAGATTTCTCTTCTGCTCTTTCTAGCTTTCAAAAGCTGAGCGATAGATTTAATGAAATCCAAACCTGAGTCTTGCATACCGGACAAGTTTTTTCTCCCTTGTAGTTGTGGTTACTCCTCTGGTCACAAAGTGAAATTTCACGTTAAGTGGAATGGCTGACTCTTTCTCTAATGATTGGGGGGTAATTTGACCCCACATGATACGACTAGCCAAGCAAAGAAGAGGTCATATGTAGTATGTGCATCAATGAGTTGTCTGCCACTATCTGCCACAGGGAGCTGTGTGTGTGACTGCCAGAGTCTCTGGTTCAGCTGTGCTATCTAAGAGCTTACAACTCATTGCACTGCAGTTCAGCTGAGCCGTGAGACAGCGGTGCTCTATTATCTCTCTAATATTTTCACTTGTACAATACCAGAACGGCCGTAGAATGACTTAACATACACAAATCAGAGGAAAACAAGAACCTCAGAGGTCATAAAAGCAAATACATCAGGACCACATCATATAAAGCCATAAATAAACTTATTCTCCTGGATACCTTCACCTTCATCCAAAGGATTTCTCCTTGGGATAGGAACGCACTTCTAACTTCCAGCCTCGTTTAGTCACAGTTGGTCAGCATTTACTTGTTTTTATCCTCATGCAACTCTCAAGAGGTATTTATTTCCATAGTATAGGAATGCATATAATATTTCCTGTCAGGTAATAGGAGGAATTTGATTTGATAGTTTTTAGTAAATTTAGTTTGATAGTAATTACATTGGTACCAGAAGCTAAAAATAAATAAATAAATAAAAAGAAATCAGCTTCTAAGTAAGGAATTTCTACTGACCTCCTTAAGGAGGTTTAAGGCTCAGCCCCACACTCTTGAATAAATCCAAAGCAGGGCATTTGCAAAATGGCTGGACACAGAAATGTGTGCCTTGCCTGAGCACAGCTAGAAGTAAAGAGATCAAGCTTGGGAAAAAAAATACAAAGTTACTTTTCAAAAACTGCCATCTTTTATCTCTTGAAGAAACACAAGAACCAGAACTGATAAATGCCTGGATAACTTATCAGTTATGATAACTACATTACAGAGATGCAATACTGAGTAACTCCTCAGAAACTCCAAACTTACAAATCAAATATAATGAATAACTGAGAAAGCCCCACTTTCAATTTCAGTTCTGCTCTCCTTATCTGCCATGCTAATATTTAGAAAGCAATTATTGCTCTTGATGATTAAACTTTTTTTTTCTCCTCTTGAAATGACTGATTTTTCTTTTGAAGTCTGCATCGCCCTGAAGGGAAAATCTATTTCTCAGCAGATTTTTTTTTCCCTTTTTGCCTCACAAGTAAAGGGGATTAGGAAAATTAGAATAAAATGACAGTAAAAAGAGAAAGAGGAAATAGGAAGAGTGAGTTAAAAAAAAGACAGGTCTTTTCTTGGTTTGAGAAATATCTTTAGGAATTCATGAAAAGGAAGAAGTGAAAAAGGATGAACTCATTTGGTATGGCATCTCACGTTGAAGTTCAGAGTTCCTATATTGAGGTGAACAGTTTCTGAATGCTGCCAACTGCTCATTCCTAGGTTGAAGTTAAAATGACCCTGTATTAGCAGAAGAGGCCCATCAACATTTGACATCTTTGCTATCAGAGTACCATATTACATATAGCTTCTAACAGAATTAGTGCGGCTGGTTTAGTTTTTCGAACATGTTTTTTTTCCATAGTCTGGGCACCATGACCAAGTTAACTTGACCTGGAGAGGAAGGAAAACACTCTGTAATGATGAAGGAAGACAGATGAAAGTAGACAATTGTATACTTCACCAACACAGAAACTATTTGCTATGATTGTCTTAGACTCGTGCATTTCCTGTAATGTCCTCAATACTAAAAGGCAAAGTAAATAAAAATACTACAGGAAACATCATAAGCTATAGAACTATGCAATTGCTTGTTCCTAAAATTTCTGCCATTAGTCTAATGATATCATTCTTTTTTTCCCTACAGCACACTGAAACCATGTAAGTGAACACCTCAGAGAATCAGAGCCCGCATCTATGAAGACACTTATCACCGGACTTCCTCCTCCAAAGCTCTCGAAGCAGTATAAATGAGTGTTGGCAGGCTCAAACCAAGAAACTACCCATATTATACTGTAATGCCCATGTAAATCTAGCCATATTACATGTAAGCATGCCTCCACAGAGATGGACATAGATCCTTACCACATTCTGATCCTACTAGAATGAATGTGTATCATGTTATAGATGAAACAATCTAAGTCTCCATAGTATCTTTTCCACGTAGAGGCTGGCAATGCAGAAACTAATACTCCAAAGTATTCTTCAGAAAAAAACAGACACATCTCCATATATCCAACACATTCGCTTTTTCTCCAAACCTCCCTTTCAACTCCAATTTATATGTGGCTGTTCCCAGGAAAGAATAACAACAAAAAAACCAAACCAAACAGGTGGCAGTTCCTATATGAAACACAGATCATGACTCTTAGGTAAACTCTGATAGCCACTCAAAAAGCCACTTAGGCTAGAATAGTAGACAAACAAGCTGGAGAAGGACCAGCACCGGATGAAGTGATTGGCTCCTTTCAGAACATGAAGTGTTTTTACTTGACTGCAAGCCATGCTGTCTTTGGGGAGATGCTGCAAAGCAAGATGAGAAACCTTGATCAGGAGTGAGACGAAGTGCCAGTTGTGGGTTGCATAATCGATGGCCATTCAAAAGTAGCTTTTTCAGTAGAATTGGAAATAAAATAAAGGTCTTCAGTTGCTAAAGAGGCTAAGCATATGCTTCTTTGACCTGTTGTTAGAGCTTAGCATATCATCGGCAAGTCTTGCCATTGTCGCCTTTATTTTAAACACATTGCTTTTGAAGTTAATAAAATGAGTTGTTTCTCCCTGGTGCTGGACCATTTGCATAATTATAAAGAAGGTTCATGGAAGAAAGTCAATCAGATAATTCCCACATGCAAATTAAAGATCTTTCAATTAACATGGCAGGATGTGTGTGAAAACCATGCTAATGTGGCAGCAGATATCCCCAGTGGCAGTCCAACTCTCTGCCTGTATGCCAAGGCATGCCTCTGTCTCACTTTGCTGCCAGGGCCCCTGCTTGGGCTAGGGAGGGTGATGGAACGTAGTAGAAAGGAAGGTTTAGTAAAGATCTTTACTACAAGGTTTTTGCTCTTACTTAAACTTGCTCCAAGGCAAAAGTCAACCTGGCTGATGAAGAAACTGCACTTCGTCACACTGGAGTGAAAGTGCGAGAAGAATCTTCTGCCTTCCAGGGAGCTCTTTCACACATCACTGTGCGTAAGTTTCCTCCACAACAGTCTGACTTCTCTTTTCTATATTCAACAATACTACACAGTCTTTTCACAAGGCTTTCCCTGATGCTCCATCTGCAGGTCTTGGCCTTAGAGAACAGATTTTGAAAAGCAGATATGCAAAAAAAAAAAAAAAAAAAAAAAACTTGGTAGTATTTTAGGTTATACCTGATGAAAAACAAACAAGTCAGATCCTCGGATGTCAGGGATATATGTTGGTGACCAGCTTCCAACCCAGAATGTAATATTCTCATGAGTATAAGCCTGCTGTACACCTCAGTCCCTTACGAAAGTATTACCCTTTTCCCTGAAGCTCTTGAAACTCTGAAGACTGAATACCAGGGGAAGCAGATCCTTGTTTGCTACTGTGGCACTCTGTGATTCTAACCTGTAATCCTTCTAATCATTGAGTGACACTTCAAAAGCTATTCTTGCATAAGAAAAATGTCCCGTTTGTGTGCTCCAGTGAAACAACTGCAGTCTATAGTTTATTTTCAGTGCTGGCCTCTCTTTGCTCCTGAACTGGGACCAAAACTAAGAGACCATAAGTCTGGAAAGCAAGAATCTCCATCCCAGAACTCCCCGTTTAAGTACTTACTGCCCTGACAAGGCTGTGACACCCACCCCTCCACGCAGCAACATTTCCAGCAGCAAACAGACCTCACAGATGGCCTCAGATAACTATTCATCAGAGCATACTTTTTTTAATTTGGACAATGAAGGGATGTAACAGCGGTGACTGTCGCAAATCCCATACTATTTTAAAGAGAATAAAAGAAAAGCATTTTGGAATGTACTCAAACTCTATGGCTCTTTTTACCTGGGACACTTTCTATAGCATTTAAATGCATATGGATTCTGGAGGCAGGAAGAATTTCCTAACAGCTAATTATAAGGATGAATTAGCACCAAAATCATGAGGATGAACTACTACACCAAACTATCTGAGCAAAAATAAAAGCAGTCAAGTCTCCCTTCAAGTCTCTGTGGTCAAAAAGTGCAAGGTGAATGAACCCATTTCAGACACAAGTTTATGAGAACCGCAAAGTTTGAACTGCAAAGTTTGCATAGGACATATGCTCAGCTCACGCATTGTGTCTACATCCTTCAAACTATCTGGGTTTTCACCTACTTATTACCATCTACGAACAAAAGAATATAATGAAAGAACACAATGTTTATGTTCCTGTGATTCTGGATCTGACCTGTTTGTAGAATGATTCAAACTGATCAAAAGTTCTCAGCATTATTTTCGTGGTAGCCAAGTTTTAGCAATCTATTAGTTTTATAATTAGTATTAATAATACTTGCTCTATTATGCGGCATTAGCAAAGTAAACTTGAGCTTTTTCAGCACATTTTAGCTTTAATGAAGCAATTACTTGAGTGAAAAACATTTATCAAATTGAACAAATCCTAGCAAGAATTATATTTTTGACTTCAAGTCTTTGTTTTTCAAATAGTAATGCATAATAACTTCTTGAGGAATTAGTAATCAATGTGTCACTCCTGTAAGTAATTATTTTACTTGAAACAAGTAATAGGTCTGTGTTCCCATTTGAGGGTGCATGTAATTGTAATGTATTGTTAATTCTGCAGTCTTTTGTATAGAATGAATATTCAACCTTAATGATCATGAAAAACTATCAAAATATCTCCAGTGTATATTCTCTGCAGAAACAGGATAATGAAAGAGTTAGCATACTGAGCACCTATTTAAGTTTCAAACTTCAGAACAAAAATACAAGTTTGTTAAAATGCAGTCTTGTTTTCTGAAAGAAAACTATAGGCCTAAGAACTTGGAATCTGTTGTGGTGGTTTCTTACATTTGTCTCTCTCGTATTCACTGTCAGGCTACGAGCACAGCACGGAGCTCTTCTCTGCCTTATTTTCACTCTTTTTAATGTGAAGAAAACTAAACCCATCTTTCAGGCAGATAATGTTTTTGTCATGAGTTATTATTTGTAAAGCACTTCAAGATCAATAATAGATTTTCTTAGGAAGCACAGAGCATTACTTTTTTAAAAAAAAAATAATAAATTAAAATTAAATAAAACTTCCCAGCTGCAAGATACATTTAAGATGTACTCATATCACATTAGACTGTGCAGAATGGAACAAAACAGATATTTAACTGCATGTTTGAACACTATACCACAAAATGGGACAGGACTTCAGTCTTGGAGGCTTTCAAAACTCAGCTCAGTAACCTGATCTGATTACACCTGCTCTGAGTAAAGGATTGGACTGGAGACATCCGGATGTCTCTTCCATTCTAGATTATGATTCTACAAATCTAAGATGTAAAAATTAACAGCACAGCAACTTAATGTGCAATTTGCAGATGGCCAAACATACATATGCTGCAGCTAACACTACCTGTGCATCAATGTGCCAAAATTGGAGGGCTTTTTAGAGGCTACAAAACACTGAGTACTGTAGCTTGATCTTGGCAAAATATATTGTGTTCTTAGCTTTGAACACAGGAGTAGCTCGTTACTCTCACAGAGCCTTCCTGGATTGGCCTGAGCAGTCAGCATCCGAATCACGAATGAGCACAAACGGACGAGATGTCGGCTGAAGCCCTGGTGCAAACAGAGCGCTGGGCAGCACGGAGGCGCACACGGCGCAGACAGCCCAGCCCGCGCTCTGAGCCAGCGCTGGCCCCAAACACGATTCGACACGTTCCCTCACCCTGCGCCTCCGCAAGGCAGCCCTGCCTCACAGCTGGACTGGATACGTGGGCACGGCCCTGTGCTAGCGCAGCCAGATGGCTTTCCTAGCGCAGCCAGCTCGGGGAGGCGCGCAGCTGTCCACACCTGTCTGCAGCACCAAACGCCACGTCTTCTGTCACTGCTGCAAAGCACCCGCTTGTCCCCGGCTCCGAAAGCACAGGTGCTGCCGCTGGGTCCCTGTCATCACCTCTCGCAGCCCAGCGCTTACAGCACCACGCTGGGCCTTTAATTAACTCCTGACAGGAAAGCGCGTGCCCTCGCCTCAGCCACCAGCAGCATCTGCAACCACTCACGAGGCACCGTTGTCACAAGTCCAACCTCAAACCGGGTCCAAGCTGGACATTTGCGTTACTGCTCTTATTTTGTCTGTCTGTTTGTTTGTTTACTCCAGGTTTAATGCCTATGCTGTTAATTTGAGGGCGATAAATAGCTCTTTGAGGAAACTAATTTGCACACAGCTGCAATTAATCAGAGTGCAGAGAAGAGTGCACCAGAGCCCAACACCCTGCTGGAACAGATGGCTGTGCTGCTGCCACACACTCCTGCACTCCTGCAAAGGTTAAGCCAAATTGCAGAGCCCTGGGATTTGGAGCTTGCACACATGCTGGTTTTCCCCTCATCAGGCCTGCGAGCGAAAAGCTTGAATGATTTTCACCTGGAACCCTCTGGGGCTTGCTGCCATTACTGACAGATTTTAATAAACACTGGCAGGGAAAGAAAAAAAAAAAAAAGAAACAAACAATTCACTGAACTTTTCCAGCAGCACAGCTGAATTTAGCATCTAGTCCTATCCCTGGCTGTCTTCTTTATTTATTTATTTATTTTGAGGATCTGCCTGATCCTCAAAACTTTCCTGCTATGAGAAGGAGAAAAGATGAGCCAGATGGTGTTGGCTGGTTTTATAACACAGGCACTCAAGAAGAATTCAGTAGTCTTTATTAGCTATTTCTACTGGTTTCCATCTGACTGCAGTAACAGGTTAATATTCCCAGAGAAAGGCAAGTAGGGGTGCACAGAAAGGAAGCATAATGTCTTTGAGCCTGGACTGCAAACCTCAGGGAGCAACCTGCAGCAGTACTGGAGGGTGATGTACTGATTCAAGGGGAAATAGCGAGACCTGATGCCAAACAGAACTTCCCTGAAACAGGAGAAAAATTTCACTCTGCCACCCACCACACTCAAGGCAGTTCACTATGGCACATGAGATGGTTGTTTATTAAGTTATCCATCACTTGCCTGAGGTACACCCAAGAGTTGCCAGGAAGAGAATGCAGAACCTTCCCTTTAAAACTCACAATTTAAGATAAACAACAGGTGAAAGGCAGAAAGGAAGTTATTTATAAAAGCTGAACTTCTTTTTAATGCGTAGATGCTCTTCTACATAGTTGCTAGAAAATGACTAACATGCTCTAGGTAATACTGCTAACGTGGGTCTTAAATGTACCTGTGCAAATGCCATAGCTATTATGGGTGATTCTTCAAAGGTCAAAGTAATAGGTCCTTCCACATGTGCCATTACATAAAGGATAATGGTCCCAGAAGAGACTGGTGTGTGACACACCAAAATCATAAGGCCAACTAGTCTCTGTTGGTTTCAAACATTAGATTGTTCAAACAAAGATGTTTCAGTCAGTTTCCTGATACGATCAAGAAGCAAAACGCTGCATGCACTTGCTACAGCCATGGCAAGAAGATTTAATTTTGCTCTCAGTTTTCTTGTTCCACCACTTCCATCCCTGAAGCTGTGCCATAAGTGAGGAAAACACTTCAGGTAGGCAATAAAAAGCAGGTGCAGTGAAGGTTTAAAGCCTATCAAGGTCCCCCTCCAGTAAATCCACACCTGATTATCAGTGCAGCTTTCTACATCTTTCTTCCTTGCTGATTCTTCAATAGCTTTGAGATTTTTACTCTTTATTCTGTAAACCAATGATTAGAAACAAAGAAAGGGCATTCACAAATCCTTGCTTAAAGATGTTAACACTGCAACAGGTACTTTGGGAATTTTAGCAGCAGGGCTAAAAGACAGTTGGATAGATCCTTAAGTAGACCAAACATGTGAAAGGCTGCTAATATTAGGTGCATGCTTTTTCTTCTGGAAAGGACTTTGATTCTTTCAGATGCAAAAAATAATTACAAAAATGACACCACCCAAAGCATATGCAAATATATTCCACAGGCTATTGTTTTGGGAGGTTGTTGCAGGCAAGCAAAAGGGGTCGACTTTCCAAGATGAAGTATAACAGCTGATTAAAAAACAGCAAGGTCTGGAGTAGGATGACTGACACTTCTGAGGGTAAAAAAAAAAGAGATACCGCTCTGGGCCCAGAAGCCAAAAATATTTCAACAAGGACAGTAATGATCATACATGTAACATCAGCTGATAAGCTAGAAACCCATCCAGGAGTTTCCATGACACTCCATAAAATCATAATGTTGCAGAACTTACAGAATGAAGGCATAGTGTCTTTTGTTATGAAACTTTACCAGATGCAAAATGCTGAGTGTAATTCACTGCATTTAGTCAGGGCCAGAAATCCAGATTTCCAGTTTCTTCTGCTGGCCTGATACTAGACTTTACTTTATAGGGACACCCCACTATCATCACATCCGAGCACTTTCTGTGAATTATCCTCACCACTGATGGTAAAGGCTCCTATTCGCGCTTTCAGAAGGGAACCAAGGCAGTGAAATTCCATCCTGCCTAAGATCATACGGAAAGATCATAACAGAAATGAAACAACCCAATTCTCTCAAGAATCAGGTTGTGAATTTTCTTCTTTGTTCAAATCCCTCAAATAGCGATGATCTTAGGCAACTCTGGATATGATTATATTTTTTTCTGAAATGGAAAAGAAGACTGAATTTTAAAGCACTCTCAGTTGCTAGGATGAAAGGCACTATCAAAAGCAATCATTGGCCTCTTAATTTGCATATTACTATTTAAATAAATGTTCCTTGTTTCTGTAGTTCTCAACTGCCCAACACTGAGGCTCTCCTATTTACTCTCCAAGCCCCATGCCACAGGCAAGAATTCTCTGTAGCACCTTACTGTGGAAGTTCTGAGTGCCTGCTGCCAAACATAACAAACAGCAGCAAGAAAACTGAACTGATTTCAGCATTTATTGCTATAATACAATCACTGTCTTTGTGCCTCTTGTGCTGAATTTGCTCTGTTGAACAGCATGATGATTTTGACCAAAGATGCCCTATGGGGAGTTACAGACCAGCTTTATAAAGTAACCTGAATATCATGATCAATCCTACATAAACAAGTCAGTGCACAGAGCCATCAGGAGCAATGAAATAAGTGTACAGCAATAGCCCCACAAACTACGTGCATGGTTTAGTGTGTTATACCCCATCACAGTACACATAATCCTACCTATGCAAACAACCTACAGAAACAAAACGTATGTGGATGCAGTCTCAGAAGAAATTTTGCAAGATCAAGGCAGTGCTGCTCCAAAATAGAACAACGAGAAGGCAGTGTGAAGTGTGACACTAGGTAAAAACAACAGCAGATTTATCAGTCTAAGTGTGACCGCACAGGTTTCCCATGCTTGTAATAGGATAGCTAGCCCAGAGTGCAACACCGAAACCGCAGTGCTCTGCTCCTCTATGACAGCGGTTCTCTCAGGAAAACTAGAAGAAAAAAATCCCTCAGGCTAAGCTAGCAGGAGCTGTGCTAACGCCTATCTGAGATGCACTTCTACAATAATAGAAGACGACTGTTGCTACCAGCTTTTTAAACAGTTATGAGGAGCTGGCACATGGCAGCCCAGCAGAATGAATTGCCTCATTAAGAGCTATTTCCATTAAAGCAATCATCACCCTCTGCCTGCAATTTACATGAACTCTTCCCATCCACATCTAGCTGAAAAGGAAATGGTGTGAAAGGGAAAAGCACTGAAATGAGATAAAAGTTGCACAAGAAGCTCTAAATCATATTCAAGGGTTTGCCATTAGCTCAATTCATAAGCCCCCATTGCCTCTGCTGAACAAAGCCCACTCACAGGGTTCACAATCCCTCTGTATTCGCCAAGAAAAGCAACTGGGATTTGGGGAGATGATCCTTGTGCCTGCACTTGCAGGAGACATAGAGCTCTCCAAGAGCTATGCTAACATGCCCTGGCTGCATTTGTGTGTGCACATGCAGAGCTGCGCCTGCTACGTATGCTAAGGGTGAGAGCAGGCTCCTCTGTGTTCCTCACTGCCTGCAGCCTGCTGGCTGAGATCCCTGCCTGGGGGAAGCAGTTTGCTGTACCTGAGGGCACCGAGGCTGTGGGTGAGGGAGATGGCACGCAGGAGGGGGCAGCACACAGATATGAGCAGGTGTGCGGGTCTGAGAAATAGCTACAACAGACAGAAGGACACTATTCTGAGCTATCCTACCTACGGCTGTTTGGAGTACATGAACAAATACAAATATATATATACTCCAGGCAAACTGTATGGGGCCATTTACAGCATACTGTAAAGCAAATGTATGTGGCTACATACACTTTCATAAGTCTAAGAGGGACTTCCAAATACAGTATAATCTTTGTCTTCCTCCTTAATGTATGTACTGGCAGAGCAGTATGGCAGAAAGTCATGTACCACAATAGGCTTTTTTTTAAAAAAAAACACAACCTGTACATGTGATATACTTGTCTGTAAAGAAGCTGTTTGTGGTCTTTTTCCGAGCATGCGCTTCCCAGAATATGTATGAAGTGAGCAGTACTTTTGGAAGGAAACCATGGGAAACCTCCCTAGTGCCACTAAAGCTCTTCTCTCTATGCAAGCAGGTAGGATACATGAGTTGGACAAGATGCCTCCACCCATTTCAAATCAGAGCAAAAGTAAAGCCTGAAGCAAGGGCACAAACAGAGTGTGTTTTAAGTGATTTTAATACTGTGTCCTTCTGATCTTGACTCTACTACTTTTCCAGTCTTCCCCTCTAAAATTCTGGACTGCTTAATCCTTTCAAAGGAAGGTGCGTGTAATGTTTCCTTCCTGTAACTGGCAGCCTGTGGGGCAGGAAAGCAATTCTCACCAGTGCCTGGGCAACTGAAACCCACCTGGCATTTTCAAACCAGACAAGACAAAAAGAGACTGAAGCAAAAAGGAACCTTTCTCAGCAGGGAACAAAGCACAACAAGGAAATAAAAAGATGAATAAACCTGTCATAGGCTTTTTCTTTATGGAGCTGAGGCACAGTTATTAGGTGCCCGCAAAGAAGGCATGCTAGATATATGACTCCTAATACATCGTCCATAATACAGCACGGTGCAGAAGGCATACAACTTTTCAAACAGTTGTCAGAGACAGAAATAAATACAATGTCTTATTGGGAAAAAATGACCAAAAGGATATCAAGTGAGCATTTGGGTGGTGCAAGCAGAAGCCCAATAGCTATCTGTAGCAGCCCTTTTTCATACTCGCTACTTGTCAGAAATGGGAAAATTAAGCTTTTATTATTATTTTTCTATTAATAATTTGGTTGAATTCTTTGCTGCTTATAAAATGTGACAGATTGGTAGTGCTCACTAGAAAGGGAAGGCCACAAACACAAAGCTCTACCAAGCACATCCATCCACAACAGCAGTACCCTCGTTGCTACAGAATGGGGTCACATCACCCATTTGAAACCCCGTATCTCACTCACCTCCTTCTTCTATCTTCACCTATTTCAGGCCTGAGGGCTCCACAAAGCACTGTCAATTTTCTTCATTGCTAAAAATCAACTTCCTCCCTTTTCCTCTCTGATACCCTCCTACAGTTCTGCCATAATCCTGTAGTCTTTATTCATATTTCTCTTCAACATTCTGTCTCTAAGACCAACAGCACAGCCCATCCTGCTGTGTAGCATCCCATATTGTCCTGCTACTGATCTCCTAAAAAAGACCTACTAACATATTTTTTGCCAGCTTACTTGCAGCTATTCATGCTCTTTTATTCTGAGAGACACCTTCAGCTTAGCCTAAAAATTAATTCAATGTAATTCCCTTGTATGGACCCTACTGTATTGCAAAACACTAAATTGGAAAGCTCGTGAACCCCACCTACAAGTAATCCTATCAGTTAAACACCATGGGTGAACAAGCCAAAAATACCCGAGAGGACAGGCAGAAAGTGCATACTGAAAATCAGCAAGTGAGGCAGTGTGTCTGAACCGAGCAGATAGATACACTCGGAATACTAGCAGATATACTCCTCAGCAAGTGAGGCAGTGTGTCTGAACCAAGCAGATACACTCGGAATACCAGCAGATATACTCGGATAAACCAGGAATTCATCCAATATCTTCTAGTGGGAGAAGTTCCTCACACTTTCTTTTGGGAAAACTACCAGTCTAATGATTGCCTAGGTAAGAGACTACAGCTCAACTTTTTCTTTGTTAGAAAATAAATAAATGAAAGGTTGACAGGGATCTTAGGAGGTTTCTAGTTCAATTTCGTGCTTAAAGGAGAGCCAATTTCAAATATAAAATTGCTCAGGTGAGTTTTTAAAATCTCCAAGGAGAAAAATTCCACAACCTTTCTGGATATCTGTTCTACTGCACAAGCACTCTCACAGTTACTCCCCTTGCTCCTTATATCTGCTATTTCCCTTGCTGCAGCTTATGTTTATCACCTTTTGTCCTTTTACTGTGCATGTACGAGAAGTTTTCGGCTCTGTCTCTGTGACCCTCCAAACAGTGGTAGACAGCAATTAGATTTCCCTTTTTTCTTCTTTTCTCCACACTGAACAAAATAAATTCCCTCAGCTACACCTTGTTGTCATATATTCCAGCTTTCTTAGTGCCCCTTCCACCAATGTGTCCACAGTTTACACACATCTCTCCGGGAGAAGCCCAAAGCTGGGTACAACACTCCAGATGCAGCCACACAGGCCCTGAGTCACAGGGAATAATTACCTCCCCTCAACCTGCTGGGAACACGCGCACCACTACAATCCCAGTTGTCCTTCATCGCTGCAAGGGCACACAGCCAACTCATGTTCAGTGTGTCCACCCAGGCCCCAGTGTCCTTTGGTGCAGAGCTGCTCACTATCCAGGCCATATTTGCATGAGGTTATATAATTCTAGGTGCTGAACAAGGCATTTCTCTTTTTTTGAGCTTCCTAAGATTCCTGTGGCTCCAGCCTCTGAGGTGTCTCTGGATGGCACCCTCCCACCATCACAAGGATCGCTCCCCCCAGTTGGTGTCATCTGAGAGTTCAATACAGATGTATTCTATCTCATCATTCAGGCTGGTAAATATATTAAACAGTGTCAGGCCCAGAACAAATCCTTGATACATACCTCTTGCCATCCAGGGCTTGTTAGACTTTGAACTGCAGACCATTACTCCTTTAGCTTGATAGCCCATCTTTTTTTAACTCACCTTGTTGTCCATCTATCCAGTCTACATCTCCTCTACAAAAGATGCCATGCCGATTGAGTCCAAAGTCTTTCTAAGGCCGCAAAGGCTTACCCACATCTTTCAGAAGAGTGCCCTGGCCACTGGTGCTTGAGCTGTTCTGGGTGAGTTTCCTTAGCTCCCTTTTTGTTGCAGATGCACTACTGTGGGACAAGGAGAGCAAGACTCATTGCGGCATCACTGAAGGGCAGCAGCAGGAGTAACAGCTCCTGCTAGCAGTTTATCACACTCTGTGATCTATGCACAAACCACCACTGCATGGTTTGTGTATTTTATAAGGAACAGAACTTGGATCAAAACCAAAGCCAAGGCTCTTCTCTCCACAATGGAATGCCCTATCCTTGAGCTCACTTGCTGTAGCACCTGAGTACAATAAAAACACATTTTTTTTCTATTATACTGACTCAGCCTCATTCTAGTGATGCTTCCATCACAGTCTTATCTATGTGGCTCTCTGCCTAATTCTAGAGCTTCCTGTACTCAGGTGGAAAGGAAACAGCAACGTGTACAAAGTAATTCTGGGCACTCACGGCTGATGACGATTGGCATTTTAGGAACATTCAGGTAAAAAACAGAAGATGTCTGGTATGATGTTTCAAATGCTGAGTGGGGCATGGTATCTTCTGTTAATTTCTGCATTAATACTTTAAACAAACTATCAATCAAAAATATGTAAAATAAATATTTTGCTAAAATGCCTTAGCTGTTTTTCTGATAGCATTCAAATATTATCATGAACAAAAGTTGTAAGCAAAAACTAACAAGTATTTTCTCAGCATTCATCAGACCATTAAGCAATGTTGTCTTTATGCTAGTCAGTAAGAATCAGTTCTGGAATGAGCAGCTCAGACACCTTTCCTAGCCTTTGTTCTCCAATCTGACATTTGATATACTACAATTCACAGAGGAACTACTTCAAAACTATTGCACATCCTAGGCCAGATTTCTTTATAGACAGTCTCATTTCAGATCCCAGTCTGAAAGAGAAATTCAGTGATTTGCAATGATGGATGATCTCAACAGCGAAGTTCCACCTGACTGCTGCTAGAAGCAAGCAGCATATTACTGACTTAAGATAGGTAAGTTGGTTAGGATCAAATATCATAAAACCAAACCTTCAAATGAAGCTGAGTTTGCACCGGAATGGAATGTGGCTATGTGGCTGTTTTAGTGTGTGTGTGTTTTTTGTTTTTTTTTCCTCCTGAGATTTAGATAGAACCTTTTTTCTTTTCCTTATGCATGCAACAGCACTGTGTTTCAGCCCTGGCTGAAACATGTCACATCACCAGCAAGATATAAACATCTGATGAATCGCCGGGTTTGCCAATACTTTTTTGCTTGCATCTTTCATTCCCTCTGCCAATCTCGATTACTTCCTCTGAAATTTTTCCTCCTTGCTTCACATCTTCCTCCCCTTTACACAATCATCCTCACTATTTCAACAGAAACACAGCATAGTACAGTATCTTTCTTATATTTTACTAACATACAAAGTGCTTTGTATGTTAGTAAAGCATGCATCTTGGTGCTTTCTATATCCTTAAGGGAGGCAAGACCTACTGACCTCTAGAAAGCACAGATACACAATTTTCAAAAAATGAATGAAAGCCCAGCAGTAAAGGCTAAAACAGACCCAAAATCACAAGCTGCACTAGTTGATGAGTAACCCTTAACTGAAAACAAGTACAGACTCTATTCAGCCTTAGATAGCACGAGTGCTTTCCTAAATATGGAAAATTAATGAAATAAGATGGGAAGTGAGATCATTTCTGGTATCAGCCCATCTCCCTCTCCTGGTGCTGCTCAGAAGCTATAGCCTCTTGCTTTGACCAGAGATCTGTCTTTGGTTTCTTTCTTCAGGACTCTACCATGCTTAGAAGCATATAAATCTGCAACTCAGCTCTATGGAGAAGGCCAGGGCTTTGAGGCAGTGATTTGTACTCTCAATAAGAGTGGATGACATCTTCATATAATTTAGGCCTTCATTCACTCTACAGTTAAGCTTTATTTGCCTCATTTTTTTTTAATGTAACATAAACAAGTTTTATGGGTTGTTATTCAGACAGGTGTGCTGCATGCTGCCTCTTTTAGATTTGCAAGCCAGAAAAGGGGAAGTGGAATTGCAAAATCACTTGGCTGTAAGCATCTAGGGAATGCTGTGAAATGTTTAATGATGAAAATGCTATAAATTTTATTTTCCCAAATTCTTTTGTAGTTGGACTACATTTCCTTATTACACACCATTCCCCTATCTTATACACTTCACTGAAAACAGTATCTTCTTGATATCACATAGGGATGAGACAATTCTTTTCTTTCATACTTTCAGAAACAAAATGCTGCAGAATTGAAATATGCACTTCTCAAATAACTTAAAATCTAATCTTATTAATCTACACCCTTTACAATATGATACAATCTACTGTTCTTGCTTCAAAGATAGTACTTGGGAGAAGGCATTCCTCTCAGAACAATGACAACTAGGCCACTCCCTTGCTAATGCATGATTATATTCTGAAATATTATTAGTTGGGCTAATTCTAGCCTCTGAGTGTAGATGAAAGTGCTTTTGCAATTGTGTTAAAATGATCTGAGAATATAAATCCTCCTTTTGCTTCTAGATACTGTCAACAAGCTCCTCCTAATGCAGTAACTACAATTTCCAGAGAATTTAAATTCAAAATAAAAGCAGCTTCACTTAATTACGTTCACTGATGGCTTTGATTAGTGCATTTTATTTTGTATTACACAAGGAGCACTGACATAGTCAATTGCTCTGTCTTAGCCAGGGTTGGTAATTTCTTTGATCACGCAGACTGTTTTGCACAATTACATCTGTCTTCAGCTTCCTCCATGATCTATCCTCTTTCTGCAGTTAAAGTGGACAGAGATCTGAACTTCTATATACAGATTTGCCTATACAAAAATAGACTGCATGAAGATGAAATCAAATAGATAAAACAGGTCACTGAGTGAGACACTGGAGAAATAGCACAGGATTCCACAATTTTGGGGAATGCATTACAGTGACGTCCTGACTTCCTGAGCAACAAAAAAGCTGGTAACACTTACAGAAAAGTCTATCTACTCAAGCCTAACTACTCTACTGGATCACTGCAGGCAAGTACCTTCAACTTCATAAAGAAGAGTGAACTGCATATACCATTCCTTCCTTTGTTTCCTTGTTCACCTTGGTCTCATAAAGAATAACAAATGAAACATTACAGAATTAAGAGAATTTGCACCTGCAGAAATCTGGGGCATTGATCCTTCCTGTTTGAAAGTGATGTATGTTATTTCTGTACATCATTACGTAGCTGCAGCACTCTGCAACGGGCAGCTGCCTATGGGAAGTGCGGGAAACAAAACCTCAACAGAATAGAAAAACAAAAATATATAAACCTCTTAGGGATCTTTGAGTGAAAATGCTAGGTAAATTTAAGATTTCATTACAGCAAATTTGCAATGCTCTTGTAGAACCAATATTTTACACTAATAATTTATATTTAGGACATTGTTCATTCCCAGGAACATTAGAAAGTTATAGAAAAAAACAACTTGGAATCACAAGAACATTTTGGTAAACTTAGCATCCAACCATACCCTACTGAAGGGGAGAAAAAATATCAGCATGCCTACTATTCTCAATGACTGCTGCAGATTGAGAGATACCCTCACAAACACTAACTGTATTTTTTCCTAGTCCTTGCAAACTCGGAGCAGACAGGACATAGTGCTTTAATTTACCTGAAATACTCTATTTCACCAAAGAAATGTAAAGAAAAGAGATAACTTGAACCTGAATGTCTTTCTGCAGAGTCCATGCACCAATAGACTTAAAAGTCACAAAAGAATAGAGAATCTCACCCAGTTTTAAAAACTGTTCCCACTCCAAAATCTGAATGTATTCCTTCCAAACCAAAAGGAAAATCTGAATTATTGCAACAAACTTTCACATTGTACCTCACAACATAGGCAGAAGGGTTCTAATATCAGCCTACACCCACGCTATACAGACTGTAACTATTTACATATTACTGCTTGAACAGAGGGGAATAGGCAAGACCAATCCAGAGACACACTGACCTACTAAGTACATGGAGTTAATCATAATTATAACAAATTATGCCAAGCATGACTAGAGGTAATCACAGGGCAAACACATCTTGGTTCAATTAGCAACAGAAGCAAAATATCTTGCAAAATTTGGAAACAGCCTTGATATTGAAGAAACATCACAATGATTTTATTAAGGTTAAGCAAGAGCAGAAATATTTCAGGTAATTTGGATACTGAGCACTTACTGTTTGAAAATGAGCATGACAGTAATTCAGTACCAGTTTTATAAACTTGTGCATATGAGAAAGAACATTCAGTTTCTGTGGTTTGACATAATAAAAATGGACAGGAAAAGTAAACTGTGTAATATAATAAACACTATGCATATTGAATTGCCATAGGTGCCTATTCATACAGACCGGTGCCTTTCTTAGCCTTTGTAAAAGCAAATAGGCACAGGCAGGCAATTCTTCAATAAAGTTACAGAAAAGTGTTGAACACTTTAAAGCAGTATGGATTCGAAAGACAATGCTGCTTTCTCATTTCTTTCATTACTGAGAGAGAAATGGCAGATTAACTAAGTGATAGCTGGGGCTTTGGTAACATTCAGAATGCTTGTGTTCAGTCTTATATACAAAAGTACAAAAATACCTGATCTGCAGACTCCAGTGTTGTGGAAAAAGTACTTAAATTCTGAATGAAAAAGTTTGGATTCCAAACGTAATAAAGCCCTCGTGGTGCAGAGCTCTACCTTGTTTATCAGCTATGCAAAATAACCTGCACGGAGTTCTGGGTTACCATGACAAAACTGCTCCTAATATCCAAGCACACACATTCCAAGCTAGTTTGCCTATTTCTGTACAGGACTGCATCATCCTGTGCAGGTATTTACAAGGATTTCACCAAGGGAAGAAACATGCTCAGAGACCCAAAGATTGGAGTTAACCAATGTATTATTAAATTTTGTTTCAATAAAGCTAGCATTTAGGAACGCAACAGAATAGGGTTTGAAGAAGAACGTAAAAGAAAATGGTTTGCTCTGTGCTCTGTTGACTTGAGCGTGCAGTATCTGTTTTTTACTGCAGCTCCAAACCACATTAACAATTAACTGAAAACAAAGTTGCAGAAACAGAAAAGCCACAACGAACCCTGGCATCAGTCCAAGGAGGACAGGCTCCTTGATGATATTTAAGAGTGGTGCTGCGCAGACACGATCAGGACTGGCAAAAAAGAAAAGATTTACTGAAAACAAGAACGAAAGATAATCTCTGCAACATGAAGCTTTAATTAACATTTCACGAGCCCTGGAACACTTGAAATGTCTATTTCTATTCATTATGGGATTCCTGTGTGGGGCTGAGGACTCCAGATGTGGGTGAGACAAAAAGAAGGGGCTATGATTAGGAATAGGTTGAAAGAAAATCAAGCTTTTACTTGTGGCCATGTGAATCAGGCCAAAAACAGAAGAAGTAGCTTTTACTGTTGGGTTGGTCATGCTGGGGACAGCTATTGCCAATGGCCTTGGGAACCCGCTAGCTGCGAGCATTGCTGCAGTGGTTTGGCTGGCACAGATCACTGCCTGCAACTCTGCAAAAGCCTTACATAAATATGACTGTTGGAAAATTGCCACTTAGTGCAATTTCTTAATCAACAGCTTGCTTTAGAAATAAACCCTATGTTTTGGGGACTAAGCCCCTTTGTACATAAACTAGACCACAGACACTGAAGATGGAAATTATGCGTTCCAGGACCTTAATCCCATTACCTAACCCACTTTTGCCTGCCTCACAGCCAGGATAGGATAGTTCCATGCAATATGCTCAAGAGTACAGGCTGGATTTAAATTTGCTATGCAATGGTGCTTTTGCTCTTCCCTAGGGAAACTATTCCACAGTTTATTAAGCCCTTCTCTTATGAAATTGCTTCTGCTATTCAGCCTAAATGTATTTAATCTTAATTTCAGCCCAATACTCCTAGCTATATGCCTTCAATGCATTAGTCTAAACAATTTATACTCTCTCAATGTTTAATGTCTTCTATCATACTCTTTATTATCATTTAGCCAACACCACATACTCATAATTTCCATTAGTTCTCATCATCTTGACTTATGTTTTACTTTTTACCTTTCTTGCATTTAGGCATTTTAAATGACCCGCAGCATCACAGGCACAGTGATGCTGTCCAAAGGTCTTTTAATCTCATCACTGGGTCTTGGTCAGCTTGGTGGGTTGCCTATTCGCAGGATCATCTGCTACATACACACCAGTAGGATAGCTTAGTTTGCACAGGCTCCGAAGAGGCTTTGCATTTCTGCAGTGTCTTCTCAAAGAAGCACCTCCATGTTCTGTGCAGATAATGCTAGCTGGAGGCTAGTGCGACTGCCGCAGCAGTCTCAGAAAGACTAGATATAAAGGTCACTATGGCTTCCCAACTGTGTCACGTTTCGTGTCTCCGTGCAACTAGTATGCCTCACATCACATCACTGCTCACTGCTTTACTGCCTCATGGCTTAGCGAGTACTTTAAGGGTTAGGATTCAATCTGTTCTGTGTGATCTCTGCAAGTGACCTTGGATACTGAATGTCCTGTTCTTCTGTCTGTTATGGTGGTGCTTTGCTCCATATTTCCTTACCTAAAATTGATTCAGATATTCGCATATATGACGTGCCCAAAATGGTCCTTTCCTAGCTAAAAAAACAAAACCCAAAGAACTCTCCACATCATTACCCTTAGTAGGACAACTACAGGAATTTTTACCAGAATGTCATTTGAACATTTGCAAGTTGCAAATTGAGGACATTATAACACTTTTGCTACTGACATTTCCTATGTGTAGTTCACAACACTCCTAGGAAAATAAAGGATCTGATCTTAAATGGTATAACAGGAAACAACATGGCAACATACTTCATTTTCACAGCATCAAAGGCAGTAGCACATCTGTACCAGTGTGTGCATACATCACATATTCATATATCAGTCCAAGAATACACAGAGGACTCATCAGAAAGAGGAAATCGATTTTAAAGTTGGATATGCTGAAGTCCTGCCACTGTAACTGACTACAAGTCAATTAATATTAAATAATAATTCAGAGAATATAGGTGGTAGAAGACCACAAGGAAACTATAGACCTGCTAATGATTTTTTGACTAATCTACCATTTTTATCTACTGTACTTCTACCTTTTTTTTTTTTTTGAGTTCTTTAGGTGGAGATGTTAGAATTTGTATTTGTATATAATATATATAATATCTTTTTGCATTTCTGTACATGTGGGAATAATGATGCATTTTGAAAATGTGTAAGGATAAGCTCTTCTAGGGTCACTGTGTGAACATTCTACACATATATGTGTGGAAGAGTGTCCAAATGTAGAAACATGTGTAAAGATACAACATTAAATGAAAACATGTATGTTAACTTTAGTGTCATTTTAATTAGTTAGTTCCCTGTCTGAATTAAAACCATAGGTAGACAGAACCCTAGAAATTCAGCAGAATTACACTTTCTTTGCCTAAAACCCTCTTTCTTAAAAAAAAAAAAAATCTCTTCAGTTTTGAATGGTAGGTTTTGGGATTCTTTTTATATTTGTGCTCTTATACATATAGCAAAATATGTTCTGAAAATGATAGATATCTGGGAACTCAGCAACTTTGCCAGCCAGAAAAACAGCTTTCAGCCCATTTCAGCTCCCAGCCTATTTGGAGTGATAAAGGATTGCTGCGGTCTTGCACTGGAAAGGACCGATTTCATTATCACACTCAATGAAGGTTTTAACTTCACATTTCCTCAGCTCTGCCTGAAGGAAAAATGATACCCTGATAACCAAAGAACATTATTTAAGCTAGTTTGCCAAGGAGTTTAATGATAACCAAGTTATTTCTACTTAAGAAAACTAAATTGTGAAGCTAGTTACATTCAGTGTGCTTAAAATAGTGAGACTTTGTACTATTTAGGTGTTAAATAACCAAATGGTTTGATTTTCTATGTGGCAGTACATTGGATTATTCCATGGAAGGGTTTTACAGCATGCTTTGAAGGTGAAAATGAAGCTTACCTAGTAAGTGGTCCTTTAATGAGTTTGTGGTCTTTAATGCTTGTCAACATTTAATACAACATCTGGATTTAATTATTCATCACAGTTTGATCACATTAGTGATTTCAGGACAGGAAGAAATTTAATTGTACCACAGACAGCAACTTATCTTTGGTATGGCTTTTACAGCTAGCTTTACTGCTACATGTAAGATTAGCAAAGTGAATCTTTGTTTTAAAGTGTTTGTTAATATACTGATGAGTCTTGAATGCTAAAGTTTCTTAAAATTGATTCTTAAAATAGGAGGTGATGAAATATAATCATGAATTTGTTGTTTACAATAAATTAGTGTATTCTAACAAATAATAGGATACATTCTACATTCTCTTCTTAGCTACATATTGATAAAATGGTAATCATAGTTCCAGGCTACTACTATTAATGATATGACATGCTACATTAACATCCTTTCAGTGCTATTCATGGCACAAGCCTTCCTCACAAAGATAAAAAGAGGTAGCGGGGTACAGAATTCCTTGTCCTGGAGAGTTCACTGTAAACAACTGATATTTCCATCTCAGAAAGCAAGCCAAAAGTAATCTTTTAACCAGAGCTTGCAACGTGTTTTATGAACCTTCATTAACTAAGTTTAATGTCATGCTTAAGAACACAGCAATTAGTCAAGCAGATCAGAGGAATGATCCATCTATCTATATTGGTGCTGTGTATTCTCCAGGGGCAGCTGAAGCTGTCCCCAGAAGAAATGCAAAAATGTCTATACTGGCCATTCTATGTAGCAATATGGACCACAACTACTAATTCTCTGTAATTCCATCGTGTCTTTGTGTTAACGATTTAAAACAAATTTAAATCCATTTCAGGAACACTACAAAATATTAATGAGGACTTTTTCATTAGTAAATACTTGCTTAATGCTCTTTTGAACACTGAAATTAACCTGTAATTGGTTTTACAGGTTAATCATCTATTCAGTAGAAAAGTTTGGTATCTTCAAAAGCATCACCTTGCAAAATCCATTAAAATCCTCCTTTTCTTGCTGTTTTGGGAAAGACAAGTAATAGTGCTCTATGTATCTTCCACAAATCATTTTGGAGCTTTAATCATGCCTTCCTACTGCCTTCATTTGTGACAGTCACGACCTCGCCGGGAATTCTTGATGCGATTTATTCTTGCGTTTCTTGTCACCTTTAGTAGCTATTTTTTGAACTTTTTCTACTTATGCTATTTCAGATTCTATGAGCAGAAATGAACACCATATTCTTGGTGAGGATATACCACAGTTTTATGTAATATCATGATTGGTAGGATTTTCTAGACCATTATTTCTATATCAGAGCGTAGCGTTTGCTTTTTTTGACTTCTGCTGTGCGTTGAGCAGATGTTTTTACTGAGCTGTTGACAATATCCCCCAGGTTATTTTCCCCTGAATGATTACAGTTAATTTAGAGCCCAGTAATGTGTATGAACAAATTATTCCCTGCAATGGGCATTACTTTGTATTTGTCAACAATGGACTGCATACGATGCTCTTGCATCAGAGCAGCCTCCTTCATCAGGTCCCTCTGAATTTTCAGTCCTCTCTAATACTGATTACTGTAAATAATTTTGTATTATCTGCAAGCCTTGCAACTTCACTGCCTACTTCCTTTCACACATCACTGATTAAACAGTGGTTCTCAAATAGATATTTGCAACATCCTTCCATACACCCTGTGTGCGTGCTTGCTTCAGGCACTTGCTCTTTCATTTTCTCAGAAACCTTTTCTTGTTACTCTAAGCACTTCTACCTTTTGATATTTTGACCTATGCCTTCCTGAAAAGATGAGATTTAGAGCATGCTTTCTCTAAAATAGCTTAACTTTTAGGACAGATTCCAGAAAAAAAAAATCTTCCAACAACTCCAATGCATTTTAGGAAATCTAATCTCTCCCTTTGCTCTTCCATTGTCAAGCTGACCCAAGGATCCCATATTGAACACCCTGCTTCTGATATTCCCTTGGCATAATTATCATCCTGTTACTGCACACAGTAAACCAAAGATTGTTGAAACTAATTATGTGTCCAAATTAGTGACAAAGCTACTACTATAGACAGACGGATGCACATCAGTCAGAAAAAAACCTATGCTGACAGTGGTGTATAGCTGTACTTATACACTCTGGTTTGTTGTTTCACATTCTACCACAGAAGTATAAGCCTAAGGTGCAGTATTGTTTCTTTTCAATTGATTCAACATTGACAAATTTTTATTTTAAGCACTGTTTGGGCACTATAGGAAAGATCTATCAGCTGGAGGCGGGCAGGAAGGCAGCAACAAGAACAACCATAGATGAGAAAATAGAGCCCACAAGAAAAATTGAACAACCTGTTCTTCACTCTAGAAGCTTTGACTACTGAAAGCAACAGTAGAATTAAAATACGTAAAAGCATGCAGCAAAGAGCACCACATGCATGGTGAACAAGACAAAAAGATGAGCTTAATCTGCGGGAATGGAGATTTCAGATGCTAGGATAAATTTCCTAACCTGAAGGCAAAAATAAATAAAACATTAGAAAGACTTTTGTACGCAAATTGTGGAATATTTATTTTAGGAGTTTGTTTGTTTTGTAACAACTGATTAGACAAACATCTGTCTGGATCAAGCAGCTGGCCTTGCACCCTCTTTGTCTGCAATTCTTGCCTGAAAAGAAGATTACTCTCAAAAAACATTTGAAGAAAAATGCTGAAGGCAGCAGAACTGCTTTTGTGCAAGTGACACAATGTCATAGGTCATGACACTGAGGAAAAAGGCTGCACTGTGCTAGTTAAAATACCTATTTCACTCTCCATTTTAAGCTGTGAGTAATAACTGAAATAAGTGCATCCATCAGAGATGGATCACTAGCATCTCTCAGTAAACCAAGAGCATCTAGTTGCAGTAAGTGAACAGTCAGATACTCTGCATTCTACCTCTGGCATGGCACTGATTTACTGTGCAAGCCTTAGGCAAATATATATATATACATATATACAAGGATACATATATATATATGTATCCTTGAGCCTTCTCCATTTGCTTTCCTATCTCTGAAAGGAGAATGCATATCTATTTCAAAAGTGTGTCAGAGGCATATCATTTCAGAAGCCTTGGTTGAAAAGGTTTGTTATCAACAAAACTGAGAAAAACATACTTCCTGTAATACTGTTTCAGATAACTTAAGGGCCCAGCAGCATTGTTCTCTTCTGCTGTTCCTGATGTCTCTATCGAGCAGACATTTTTGATCCTTTCAGGCACACTGTCAAAACAGCTGAAGCAATTTCCTATGAATTCATGGAAAACATCTCAGCAGATGGTCACCACTTACAGTTTTGACCCATTTCCTTGCCTCTTGCTTGCTATTTGAGCAGAACAACTACAGCTCTTCACAAGGGCATTTTTATCACTTTCCTCAATGGAGTAAATAGTTTCAATCTAGGAGAAGGCTGGCCTAAAAAAAAAGTTTTTCCAGAAGTTTCTGAATGAACCTTGCCCCTATGACTCTGGCCTGAAAGTAACCTCTGGAAGGGTAAAGGTCCAAACTAGAGCCCTATGCACTTATTTTCACCCAGGAATCTCAAGATATTCTGTAACATTAATTCAACTGAGCAATGTAGGCATGATGCATCTTTATGCTTTCGGAATGGAAAAGTTAAGGGTTCAGAGTTAAGGGCTCTAGTGATTAACTCAACATCATAATGCAGGGCAGTGACTGATCTGTAAATAAGATCCAGATAATCTCATTTCCAGTTGTATGTGCTACAATAACATACATACGTATATATGTGTGTATGCATTTAATGTGTGTTTATGCATGTGTATGTATGTGTACACAAAGGAGCTATTTATTTATGAAGACCAAGTGATGTGTGACTTGCTTTGTCTGGAAATCTTGCATTCCTTGTTTTGGTTGTTTCTTTCTTTATTGGATACAGGACTGATACACTTTGATTTTCATACACGACTTCTCCAGTTTGCGTGCTGCAAAGCTGTGCAGCCCTGAGGCGCCTATTCTGGCCGCAGTCCGAGGCAGACTTTAATACTCAGCGGCAACTGGGGCCATGCATGCTAAGAGAACACTAGTCCTCTGCTCTTACCTTGCTTTACTTAAGTGAAATGAGTAGGGTGTTAGATATAAAAATTTGAAGCTGTGACAAGGCACAATGTAAAAGCTGCTATACAGAAAAACACAGAAAATCGTTTGCCTGTCTGAAAGAATCAAGTTGGTAACAGATATTCTTGTCACTTTGTTAGGCAGCTTCCTCCCTTCTTCTGCAGCTCACGAAATAAATGAATCTATTGATAGTACAGCATTTGCCAAAGCTGATTAGAACACCAGTTCAACCAATTACAATAACCTATCCCTTCATATATCTGGAGAGATTGTTAGTTTCTCTAGTCTCTCCAGTTTCTTACTGTATGAGATCAGAAAATCTTGTTCAGGACATCCCGTACTCACTTTTAGTGAGAAGCAAATAAAGGTACATTATCATCGTTTATAATCATTGTCCTGCATCCTCTAAGACAGTGAATGCAAGAAAACTATACTTGAAAACTCTTGCACCACTCTGTTGCAGAAACCAGGTAATTTCCTGCAGCATATTACGAGCTACAGCTTTGAAACAATTGACGTCTCTCACTTCATCATCCTAATCTATTCACATTGCATATTCTTATGCAAATGAGAAGCAGCACTCAGATCCTGAACGTTGCTGAGTTATCCCCTGTATCACAGAGCTGGGAATGTTTCTTATATTGATGTGAACCTACACGTCAAAGCTCTGCTCTGCTCTACAGAGGACAGGAAGGTTAGCATCGCTCCCTTCCTAGTCAGAGAGTCATAATTGTGTAGCGCAGTAGAAGTCATGCGCCAGAGCCTTCTGAAAGGCAAGGGCAAGACAACAGCAAAATGACCATTTGATGGAAAATCATTAACGCCCATCTCCTGTGTACAACCACACAGAGAGCCACAGAGAAGAAGAACATGAAGAGTCTGTATAACTGCACGGTTGACAGCATGTTTTCTTCAACTCTTAAAGCTTTCAAAACACCACATCCAGCACTAGATCTCTTTATATTAACTCTTTATATTATATTTGAAACAGGTTGCAAATTTTAGCAGTACAAAGGCCAAAGATACCTTATTACAAACAAATGTCCTCCTATCTGTAGGTCATAAGCCTATCCTACCAGAGTTCTTTCTTTCTCTTAAATTGTATGTCCCAGTGTCAGGAGAAAGCACTAAGGAAGGGGAACATTTCAATAACTCTTCTGGCCATATTCTCACTGTGGACATACAGGAAAGGGTAATGAAAATATTTCAGTTATATAGCTCCGGATTTATCCTACGTAAATAAGATTTCAGGCAGTCACTTCATATTTATAAGCTTAACCCTCCTCATGTATTTGCAGGATCAATCCTCTAGTACCTGTGGTGCTTACTGGGTAGGATCTCTCAGGAAAAAATGACAGACATTATTGCTACAAAATTAGAACACATAAGTTTGCAGCAGTATAATTATTACCGCATCAGATTCTAAACTTATGCTAGGCTTTTTTTATTATTTTATTAAAAAAAAAAAACTCTGCATACTGTGAGCAATGAATTCTCTGAAGATGATTTTCCATGTTTAAGAACTCTCCATCCAGTCACAGCCATTTTGGCAGAGGATTCAAGGATGAATCATGCTACCTTTCAATAAACTAGCCCAAACAAACTAAAAGATTACTCTACTACTGTCCATGACACAGCTATATTCTTTAGTTAAACATACAAGACAGTAACCAGTGTGTAGCATTTTTTCCACTAACACTCTTTTCATTAACCATTTAGTTCACACACACACAAAAAATGTAATGTTGCTCTATCTTCTCAAAATAGATGAGAAAAGAATTCCTGTGGAGTAAGTTCCTATTCTCAGAGTTGTAAAGGAAGAAGCTGTGCACTACCAGTGAATTTAATAAAATAGAGGAAAAGGAAGGAAGAGTGCAGAAAAAAAAAGTGTGACTAATTGCAACAAAATTTGTTAGCTTCAGAGGCCAAAGCAGTCAATATTTTTATTGGATTTGATTACCTAGGGACATTTGCACTGCTTGACCTGGGAAAAAAAAAAAAAAAAAAAGGCAAATTACTGTGGCAGTGCTTCCATACATTTATGTCATTTCTAGGCTAATGTGATCGTCTCTTCAAGCCCCAGTGCAGCACAGCTTGGAGAAGCTTATGCAGTTCTGCATTATCCATTGGTCCTTGCTGAAAGCGCCAGGCAACAGATAGTGGCAGAGCACCAGTGAATAAGCCTCTCGAAGCTTCACTTTATGCTACTGGATCATCTTTGCTGTTGGTCTGGTGGCAAGCTCCTCTACAGACAGGACAGCACTAAGGGTTTGTGCAGAACTCCTCCTTGTGAAATAGCCAAAAAGGAACTCATCTACCCACAAAAAGCATTCTTTCCAGAGTTATGACTCTTTTTTCCAAGATGGCAAGGTGTAAAAGATTGCAACAGTGTAAAAAATCATCATCAGTTTCCCAACTGATCCACTTTCAACTTCATTTCCACTTGCATTTCCAGGCTTCTTACTCTTGTTGATAAGAATCACTGACCACCTAGTTAACAAGGAAAGTTCAGGATCCTGGAGTTGCCCAACTCATTCCAGTAAGGTTACAAAATCTACTCTAGCAGTAGCACTGTACAAACCTCCAATTAATGCATATAGTGGAACATGGCACCCTGGCTAGATAGTAAGCATTATAAAGGACATACTTTTGTTTGCCCCACAGGCACACGAGCTACTTAGATTTTCTAGATTATGAAATCCTATCAACACTTCTGGATAAGCCCCGTGAGAGTTACACAAGCTGCCAGCCTTTAGCTTCTGAACTTGAGTTATTAAGTCTCTTCCTGCAGGAAGGGTCTAAGTGAAGAGAAGATCACACGTCTGTTCTAGAGTCCTGACTCCAGGAAGGTTTGCTGCAGAAAGGGCTACATGCTCAGCATGGAACAAAATGACCCTGCAAGGGAGAGGTGGAAAGTGAGCTTAGTACTTTATACAAATTGGGGAAGGAAACACCTCAGTGGAGGTCAAGGGCACTTCAGTGCCACTCTTGACAAATTAAGAGCCTATTCATCAAAATATAAGTCAATATTAGTAGCGATTTTCACCTTATTGCCCCACCACTGCTTCACACCTGAACCAGTTGTAGGCTGTGGTAAGCTTATCCAAGGCTTCTACAGCTGAAGCAGCAAAGCAATTAGAGCCAAGCCACCAAACCAGCTACACATTACAGAGCTGCAATACCCACCCAATTATTTCAGAAGAGCCACGGAAATATTACAAATGATAATGACCCAGTCACTAATGATTTCTATGTGATGCATGCAGAAGTCTACAGGCAGTAAAACTCTTTGCAGATGACTTATTCATACAAGCTCCTTTCAAAAGCAGGTAAAGCATTCAATGAGTTAAGAAAAACCTATATAAGTCAAATGAATTATCTTTTTATTTTCAGATATTCTTCTCATCTCAGTGAACATAACATGAGTACTACTTATACAGGCAAGCAACGCAGAAGTTTGTCATCTAATAATAACCAAGGAAGTATTAGAAGTTGCTGTGACGCTTGAAGTCTGAATCACCTTTAAGGTCTTTCCAGCTGGGGACAGTCTGTTTCTGAGACACGCTGCTTGATAGAGAGGGGAAAAACAACATTCCAGCCTCAGGGTTTCTTAAATATTCAGCAAAAATTAAGAAAGCAAGAGGCAAAACTGTCTTGAGAGCAGTGCTGTCACCAGATGACAAAACTAGTTGGAGTTTTAGGTCTGCAATGCTAAAGGAAAACTTTCAGCCTATATGTGGAACATAGGCTTTATAGGTTTTACAGATGCTAAGACACAAACAAATTATCCATGCATTAAAAAGTACTGCAAGTATTAATTTAAGAAAAGCAATAATCCTTCTCTTGCATGGTGCAGATACCAGACGTAAGAGCGAGCAAAAGCTGATAAGAGGTAACTGGAACTCATTATAGAATGACAGAACGTCGTTGTCATATACAAATGAAATATTAAAGAAAGTAGATGAACAGTGAAAATTCCTCCTTGCTCATTAAAAGTTTGAAATACATTTTAATCCAAACTAATATTAATTAGCAATATACCTCACACTTGATTTTCAAGACCCCCACAACTTCTATTTCCACACTTACATTTTGACAGAGTTCACATAGCTAACAGCAGCATTTGACAGCTGTGTGTAACCACTAGTTACCTTATGACTTCCTGCTGGCACGGTACTCCTATCAACAATCCCAGTCTTGCACAGCTCAAAGAGGAGATGCCAAATTGTACAGAGGTGCACCAAGAACAAATAAGCTCATTTGGTCACAGACTCATATTATTACTTTTACAATTTTGCCATATAATTGCCTGGCAAATCAGAAAGCTTTTACTATATCACGTATGAAAAAATTTCAGTAAAAAAGTCTGTAAAAGGGACCTAATAGGAACAGTATTGTGTTTTGTTTGATTGCTTAGGTGTTCAAAATCTCTACTGGTTGTGGTTATTTCTGGTCTACAGCTCAGGATCCTCCTTCTGCTATTTTAAGGGCCCATTCTCATTAAACCAACCTGATAACTCAAAGGAGGAAGTCACAGTTCATCCTTTTACCCCAATCTGCGAGAGTGCAGCAGGGATACAGACATACACAGCCTTTTCAGATGGCCAGGAGATGCCTGAACTAAGAAACCCAAGTCTGAGGCTGGTCACTAATTTCAGACTCTTGCTGTTTCTGTGCCTTCAGTGACGGGGAAAGCCAACCATGTTCCCTGACTGCAATAATCCTCCTTCAGGCAATACACACACACTGGAGACGTGCCCAGCTGTTACCGAACACCTCTGGCAAGCCCCTTGCTTACCTCTAGCCACAAGAGGATGGTCTCCCCAGAAATCCTAACGAGTTGTGCTGTTTATGCAAGGCTCTGGAAGACCAGTATTGAACAAGACTAGAAGGAGTCCCCAGAAAGGAAAATGGAAGTTATTTTTACATAACTCAGAATAGAACAGCTTGTCGTCTGCTATGGTGAGCTTCAGTCTCAGCAGCAGCACGTGCTGAGCTGCATGTGCATTTCCATTTATCTCAGCAGTACCAGACCAAGGGAAGACTGCATCCATCTTACCACATGACCAGGCTCATGAGCTAAAACCAGCATATATTTAATTTGCAAATTAGCAAAGTGAGTTCTGTCAAGGACAGCAATCACTTCTACAGGTTCCAAAATGGAACTAGTTGCTCCTGACTCTACTGCTGGGTTTCTTGTGTTCAGAAAGACTCTTCTCCCAAAAAGCATCTGGCCTGAATGTGATACTGATAGTATTTCCACACACAGGTGTCAGACTCCAGAAGAAAAGATCCACTAGAAACTAGAAGTGTGGTAACATCAATAGTGTTTTGCATCCATATATCAGAATATGCTTTCCAAAGGAAGAGAGCTAAATAAACAAACAAAAACAATAAGAACAAAACCAAGTCCTAAAATTAATCAATGCCACATTATATAAAGAGGAAACAGGCATTCAGATGTTAAAGCACTTTTGACAATAGTATGCTGAAAGAACTAATTCTAGGAACAAAATAGTATCACAGAAATTATAATGAATGGCATAGGTAATAGCAGGAGACTTCAGCTAGAGTAGTCAAACTTCTTTTTCCTCCCTTCCTATTTCTAATACCCTCCAACCTTGCTCTTTCAAACAGGAAATAAGAAAAGCAAGAAAGTCAGTCATCTAAAAAAGTGAAAGCAAGAAGGAAGGAAAATAGAAAAGGATTTATATAAAGAGAGACATGTAACACTGAAATGTATCCATCCAGACATTGTCTACTCTTAACTTTGTTTTCCAGGTGCCCTCTACAGTGAGGGGGATCTCCAGGGGGTAGTTTATTCTTCCTAACCTAGATCTTAATAGAATGGGATGATGTCCCTCTAGAGACACCCATCTCTTTCCATCAACTATAAAGCAGATCAAAAGCACTAGCTATGACTATTTGGCCAGCTTTTTTTTTCCCTGCTAGAGTTCAGCAAGATGAGTCTCACACTTGCACATCTCTAGACATTTAGCCATAATAGAAATCCAGGTCAGCATTGGCAGGTATGACAACATAATCCCCAAAGCTGACAAACATGTAAAGAAATAAAACAGTAGATATTAACTTCAGAATGTATACTTTTGGTATACCATGCAAGTCTGAAAACTGTGTTTTAAGGGACATTTGTAGTTTCTATTACAGAGAATGCATCTCGTTACGCAATCAGAGCTGGGCAAACATTTTGGATAGCTTAAAGTCCAAGCAATGCCAACAGACCTAGTACAGAATATGACAAAGAAAGAAAGAAAGCAGCAGGACTACAGTCTCTGCAAAGCCCCCAGGAAGGGTTTACTTGCTACTGCTGAATGACAGCAGAAGCCACCTTGAGAATACAGGCTGGTACAAAAGAAGTTCCAGGCTGCACAGAAGCGAAGACAAAAATGCTCAGAGAAGGGACAGCCTCCGTGGCAGTGCTCAGAGGCAGCTGGTTGCCAATCCCCCAAACAGCCAAGATCTTGAAGGAGCTTAGAAACATCTGTATTCTTAAACACAACTCACAATTGTGTCTTCTATTATACTTCTCTTTTATGACTAAACTTTCCAGTTAGTTATTTTAAAAAAAAGAAAAGAAGAAAAAAAAAGAAAAAAAAAAAAGATCCTGCACCTCTTGTTTTTCCTTCTTTCTTTGTCTACTGATAAGAAGGATCTCAAGCAATTCTGAGGGGTAGAATTCTGCTGTTACTCTGCACAAGGAATTCATCCCCTCTCCATCACCCATCCCTCCCAAAAAAAAAGCCATTTCAGAAAAGCCTCCAAGTATAAACAACCCAGCGTAAATTCAGAAGTTTCCTACCCAAGCTGCAAGTTTCAGGTTGCAGCCTGCCTGCATCAAAAGCCACCAAGCAAAGCCTCCACCAACAGCAAGTAAGCTTTTGGTGGCAAGGGAAAGGCAATGAAGGGGATGCTCACAATCCCTGTAATCCCATAGGCACCCATTTCTGCAGCGATCAAGAAATCCCTGGTGGGCTGACAAGCACTTCACGAACAAAATGACAGAAGCCCTTGAGCTGCATCAGGAAGAATATACAGCGTAATTCATAAACTGTCATATAGTGAAAAAAATAATTATAAATTAGATCTTGAGGTTTACGCTTTCTCACAAAGGTCAGAGAAGAAAAACAAAAGGTCAGTAAAAGGCTTGCATAAAACAAATGGATTAGAAGCCCATATCTCCATTCACTCTCATTGAATTAGTGAGTACAAGAACAAAAGCATAATACCTAATATCAATTTTATTCGCCTGTGTCTTGAAGGAAGAGTCAGGCTATTTTAATCTAAGATAGTTAAGTCTTCATATTTCTGTAGTCACTACTGTGACTACAATGAAGTTACATGTGACTTGTCTTTAAAGCTTGCCTATTACAGGCAAGAGATGGCATTACACAGAGGCATGAGTTTAATGAACACTGACTTAACCAGCTTCTCCAGTACATGCTGGATTCTAGGCTGCCACTCTTCAAGGAGGCCTGTTTAGTATGAGGAAAGAAATCCAGGCTGGTGGGTTAAGGAAAGTGGGTAGAGAAAGACTTGATTATAGAAAACACCGAATAACACAGGTATGACTGACCAAAGGTCACATCTACAATGGTTTGCACTCTAATTTTAAACAAATATGCGTCAGTATTTTATATTATGTGGAATATGCTTTGATGTTACCATGGTTAATTGAGTAATAAACATCCTGGGAGAATAAGACGTTTTCATGAAGAGTGTTTGCAGCGACATTAACCAGGATAGCATTATGAAGACAGTCCTCATGCTCTGGGAACCAACAGCCAGGGACAGAGTCCAAAAGAAAAACTGCATAAACACACAAAAGCTGGGAGGAGATGCACTGGGCAGGTAGTAGTGTCCTCTGAAAACTCCTGCTCATTGCATGGGCTCAGCTATTTTTTGTTAAATCCATCAGTCAGATTATTAATAGAGCTGCAAGGCAGATTCCTCCTCCCTTTGCTCACAGGGAGGAAACAGCTTCCTCATCTCCATGCTCAGCAAGGCTGCTGGGAACGGGAAGGACACGTTAACGTTCAGAGGGCACCGGGATGTTATGGACTCCCAGAGCCTGCGAGGCTGCAAGAAGCGGTTCCATGGTAGTGATTTTGTATCAATGGCTACGGTTTGTATTCTGCTGAGTCTGAAACAAATGGAAAGTGGAAACACAGAAGAGGTGTGTGTGTGTGTGAGATGGGGCTAAGGGTGCTAGGAGACCTGCATAAGAAAGGAGAAAGACTGCAACAACTGAGGTAACGGCAAAGGAAGCGGCAGAGGATGGAGAAAGATGCAAGCTGAGATGGAAGAGGTTAAGGCAGAGCCCTGGCAGCCTAACAACGTTACTGTGAAATCTTGGGGGGAGACAGCTGCCGCTGACAGCACATGAACGTTCCACAGCAGAGCCGCTTCAGAAGGCGCAGCAAAGGTCAGCCAGAAGAGCAGCACATCACAGAAGGTATTTTTAATTTAAATGACAAAAAAAGAAATCCATGTTTGACACATTGAGAATTGCTTTGATTTGTTTCTCAGGTCTACAGATAAAGACAACACAGTAAAGACCAGAAAGCACATGCGAGCTCATCTTTTTTACAGAAGTTGCAAACAGCACCGCACACACCTCAACTTTAGTGAGAGCCCCACACAGGTGTATCACTCAAGGAGTATTTTAATAAGAAACCTCACACTCCTGGGCAGGGAAACAGTTGCAACTCACTTGTCTTTCCTTTTTTGGGGGTTGGCAGGCAAAGGGAAGGGGGGATATCTTTCAGAATCTATAAAATTTTTACTGAGGTGCAGAAAGAGTAATGAATAAGCTGTTCTCATAGGATGTCAAAACAGGGTTCAAAGTATCAGCCTAAGAGGCCAAACCTAAGGAGTATTTTAGAGAATACCCTAAACAAAAACAAAACAAAAAGATCTTTTTTCCGATTCAAGAAGGACTTCAAATTGGCAGGGCTGTCACAGGAGAAAGAGTAGTCTCAAGAATGACTTAAGTGTGTGAATACATCTAGGGGGAAAAAAAAAATCTACTGCAGCAAGTACCCTATCCCACTGAATGCCCCGGATATGCACCTCCATTTGGCACTACAGTATGTAATGCAATGTAGGAAACTTCAGTAGAAGCATTGCAAGGGCATTGAAAAGCCTTGCCAGGTTAAAAAATAACCTTGTTCATAACAAGAATCTGACAGACACCCTTTTTGACTCTTTCTGCAGTGGTTTAAGACGTTAGCATCCCCAGCTGTCTGCCTTACCCATCAGCCAGAGGTTACTGCCCCTGCAGCAAGGGCAACGAAGGAGGTGTCCGCTCCTCTGCTGCTCCATTTCAGGAGGCAGCGTACGCGGCAACCTGCTGATCGAACGGGGCTGCTGCTGCAGCACGGGCTGTGAACCAGCACGGGCTGCGAGCCGAGCAGCTCGAGCACAGGCGCACGTCCTGCCGCCTCTGCCAGGAGCCAGAGCGGGGCGGGCAGGGACACGTGAGCCATGACCTTTTATACTGCAAGAACCACCACGGCAAATCGTTCAGAGCCCCAAATGTTGAAGCTTTGCTGTTTCTGCCAGAGCTGGCCGCTTGCAGTGTCTGCACACTCGAGCCAATACTGAGCCCCAGCTGCCTCTGAAAGCAAATGCGATATAACCAGGCAACAATAAAACCATGTTAGTAAGGGGTCGCCGGTGAACTAAGGGGTCACCTGTGAGCTGCTTTGCTTGTTGAGAAGCTGGGAATATTAGCTCAGGTAGTTTGGCAAGATGATACGGAGAATCCTGTTGCCACTGCCCACAGTGAGTTCATTTAAGCCCAATTTGGACACTGATACATTGTTGTTCAGGCCCACCCTTCTTGCCTTGGCAGGAAGAAAAAGAAACAAGAAACAAACAAACAAACAAAAACCCCCTCAGGAGAATTAATAACTGTCTTTGCAAGAGATTTACTTGCACAGATTAGCAGAGTATGCTTACACAAGTACAGCCATGAAATTCAGATGAAAAAGATACACTAATTAACGCACCTCATTTTGCATGTCAGAAGAGGACATTGTTGAGGTGAGACAATGTTCTTATTAGAAATCACCTGATCATTTTTTTTTTTTTTAATATGAGATTTAGGCTTGGTGTCCCGATGCAATGTCAGCTCGTTAATTAACATCCTGCCTCTACGCTTTTGCTTTTAGCTTCTCAGACATATTGCAAGTGCCTTTAGTTGACATCCCTAATCACAGCTGGTTTAATCATTACTGGTAAACAACAAGGAAGGTATTACCCTATAGCTTGCTTTACATCTGCAGTGTGGGAAAAAAGATGAAAAATTTAGATAGTTTACAAAGTGTTCTGGAAATAAGCTTTGCTAACACCTGTTTTCATTTCTGTTAGTATGTATATGCAGTGCTTTGCTGTGCTAGGGAAAAAAGAATATTCTGCTGCAGCAAGTACCATATCCCACTGAATGCCCTGGATATGCATCTCCATTTGGCACTACAGTATGTAATGCAATGTAGGAAACTACACTGCAGGTAGACTACTTTGTCTACCAGAGACTAAAGCCTTCAGCCAAGGGGGTCAGAAATCATCCTTTTTCCTTGTATAGGATGAAGAATCATAGCTAAGTCCTATGAGTTTTACTGATTTGTTTTAGATACCTCCATCTACCTGGCATCATTTCAAAGGCATCAACTGGATTATGAGGGTCTCCAAATTACAAATAAGCAGGAAAGTAACCTCTACATCCAGCACCAGGAACAACTGAACTCCTGCATAAAGTCTGATGCCAGAGGAGGTCAATCAAATCAAAACTGGCTTCATTGATGCTGCCACCTGGGCCGCAACCCAAATTTCACAGCTCTGTGTAAATGAGAATCAGGAAAAACGCATTAAAATAGAAAACAGAAATAGCACCTTGAACAACTTGACCCGCTGAGATCAATAGTTACTACAAGTGATGGATCAGATAAAAACAAACAAACAAAACAACAAAAAACAGTTCCACTACAGATAGCATACCGGGTTATAGGGCAATCCGCATCTCTCTTTTCCCAATCGCTTGCAGACTTATCTGCACTTCCAATCTTAATTGCCTCTAAATATTTTTTCTTCTTACACTTCTTGCTATGACCCTTCTAACAACTACTTCTGTGATCTCTAGAGGTCCCTTCCAACCATTCTGTGTAATTGTGTGAAAGAGGAATGGAAAAGGTCTGCGTTGATATCTACTCCCACTCAGTCCTTGCCCTCTGCTGATGAATTTGCACAAGACTATAGGACTCCACACAACTGTAAAGCCAAGGAAATTTGCCATATAAATAAAACCATAGTGATAGAAGGAAGTGATTTCTGGCTTAGAGAGACATAATTAATGAGCAAGCTTCTGATTTCTAGGAAAAACATTACCTGTTCTAGTCGATAATTCACTGTTTCTTCTTAGTGCCTCAGTCTGCATTTCAAGACCATTGCAGACAGAAGGATTCCTGAGCTTAACAGATCTTAGATGTCAAAACAACACACATGGCAGATACTGCAAATGCAACTTTCTAGATGGAAAGGATTAACATTAATCACTCTTCTCGACTTCTCTGTGATGCCTTATTGAAGTATTAGGGGTAGGGCACTGCCTAACAGCAGTCACCTTTCATTGCCACCAAAAGGGGTCTCAACTTGAGAAGGACAGCAAAGCAAGGCAATAGCAGCTAATAGAAAAAGTTAAAAAAAAAAAATCTGACCTTCAGCTACTGCTGTCATTAAATGGGGTTTGAATAGAAGAAAAATGGTCAGTAAATTCAAAGTGACCAAGCCTGACAAAAGCAGAGACACAGCCAGTCTGTGCCATTATCCCTGTCTGCTTTTAAAATGATCCTTGGTGTTTGAACTGTTATTTACAACCTCCAGTCTGCTTCATTCCAAGTTGCCCAGAGAAGGAGATGACATTGCCCTCCTTTCACCCTATTCCTTCACTCCCAAACAGAACCCTTGATGCCATTAAACTTTCTAATCCTCTGGCAACCTTTGATACCTCATCTCCACCACTGTAATAGTAAGGAGAAGATAATAAATCCTTGCCAAGAGTCAACAGCAGAAGAGCTTCCTAAGACTCACCACAAAATTCTGTTCTCATGGAAATGAAAGGCAGATTCAGAGCCAGTACCTGACTCAGGGAGCTATTCAGTTCTGTACAACAAATTGTCACAAGAAGACTAAGGCACAAATGGAAGGTTGTAGCTTGACTCCAGTTACTTCAGCATCTCCTAAGGCAAAAGAAAATGCAGCAGATTATGGTCTTTGTGGTCCTTAGTCATCCACGTTTTCCCTCCTTTCTGATTCCTGCCAACTCAGCCTCTCACTCCTCCCAGGAATCCTGAAGCTGTAACAAACACCATTACCATGGCTTTAGTCAAGAAAGGACAAAACAAACCACTTATGAGCATGGGACATCAGCTAAGAGGCATCCAGGGAGACACAAAGCCTTTGCACAACAGATCCAGCCCAGGGCAATAAATGTTACAGCCAAAAATCTCCCTTCTGAGCTTGATTCCATAAACAAAAGGACCACACAGGATCAGCCATCTGAGCAACCAAAGGATTATCCTCATCCAGAGTAGGCAATGCTGCCTCACAGAGAGCTGATATGAGGTGGGGGAAGAAGTCAACATCCTCCTCCTCTAGACAGGCTCCCTTTGGAGCTGTTTACTACAAACCAAACACACAAACTCCTTCCTTTCTCCCATCTTCTCTGTGTTTTCTACTCTGGCACCCTTATTTATGTCTAGCAGCTCTAAATCCCATCTGATGGCTGAATCTCAACACCTGCGTGCAGTTTTTCTACCGAGTGGGGCCAGCTCCCCTTCTGGCTCTGGAAGGAGCCCATATGCTTTGTTGCATAGATCTTTCTAGCACTGTTAAAGCTGAATACTACCTTCCAGGACTCAAGACGAGTAGGCAGTATGTTGTAACCTGGCCCAGTATATCAAATTTCTGAATTTTATTCCTACAGATTTCCTAAATGCCAACATGAGACATGATGTGATAGCAGTGGCCACCTGGACAACCACTGCTCACCAAACTAAGAAAACTTTACTTGCTTACACGACTAAGTGCAGTAGAGCAAATAGCAATGCATTAGGCAGTAAAATTACAGCTTAGGTGAAGCATATACAGGAGGAGTTGAATGCACCAGGTGTACAGAATCAGTTTTAGTTTGTTTTTCTATAAATATCTCTAATGAGGTTATGTCTGTAATAACGGAACAATCCGAGCTGATAGAGACCCACATGTTAATGTAAGTGCTAATACAAATACAGAGCACTGCTGTAGCAGAGAACAAGTGGATTAACTGCTGCCTAAATGCAATCAGCAGGGAGCTAAAATGATTGTGCTTAAGATTGGGTCTCTAAACATATTGGCAAGTCTTGAGCCTACCCTGTGAAGGCAGCAGGTATTATGTCAATACACACACAACAGAGTAATGAGACAGACCACACAGGGGAAACTAATCCTACAAAAATGTGCTACTATAGTGTAGACATCAAGTCACTCCTCATTCTATTTCTAATTTCTTCTTTGGTGTCCATCACCACCTTATCACAGCATGAATGTATTTAGAAGATTGAGTGGTCACACTTGTTATAAGAGACACAACACAGAAATAGAGAGGCAACATGATCCTTAGTGCCAAACAAGAGTGTTGCTTACTACAGTCTCTCCTTTCTGCATTTCTTGTCTCAAAGGGAAAAAAAAAAAAGTTTAGCTTATTATATATGATAAGCTTAGAGAAAGCAAAAAGCATTGCCACACCACTATCCACATACTTATTTTTTCCCATTCCTTATTAAGTCTGCTTTCTTAAGATGATGAGGACTACAGACAATTAAAACTCATCCCTACTCAACTTAGAAGAGAAGCCTCCTATGTAAACGTAAGTGATATCGATTCAAAGCATTCATTTTCATTTTTACCAAGGCAAAAAGGTAACTTTCTGCTGTACGCTATACAGAGCTGTGAGATCAAAGCTGGAACTACAAGGTCATGGGGCCACTGTGAAAGAACTGGGCTGAAAAATGCAATGCTCCATTGCAGCAATTGGGAGAAACTTCACACTTCCTCCCCTGCTGCTAGTGCAAGGCCTGTGACTTTTGCATGAGGTCAGCCAATGACTACTGCATTTTTATCTTACTATAGGAAAAGTAAAGAACTACATAGGCAAGAAGTTTGTCTATAGCTGCTGAATGAATGAATTGGGCTCCTTGTTTAGAGCCTACATTCAGACCACTACATCCTAAATAGGCTAAAATGTCACAAATGCAAGGCATCCCTGCAGCCCATCTCCTTCCTGCAAAATTCCCATGTTGCATTTGCCTTGGCCTGCCCCATCGATCTTCTTACCATCAAATCCACTCTCACCTCTCATGCTTCCTGCTGTGTCAGTATATTAAGCTCTTCTAACAGGAGAAAAATATATTAAAGGAATAATAGTAATACAATAGTAATATGATAACGATAGTCTAAAAAATACATATTTCTTGTTCTTCCCTCCATATTTCCTCTCTTTCGATTAGTCTCCCAGCAAGAGCAGCATTAATCACGGGGGCAACAGATAGAAGATAAGGACCAATTTGAATTTTGCTGTGTGTGTTACTGAGCGTGTATGTGTATGTTCAGGCAGCAGGGAGGGCGCAGCAGGATAATCTGTCATTTTGTATATTTATGCTGCTGGAGTCAGGACAGGTTCTCCATTGTTACTGCAGATTAAAATCATTCATGTCCTTATACTTTCACTGGAGGTCATCCTTCAGGAAAGAAAAGAAAAACGACAAGTATTGTGACTGAGTTAAATTCAATGTATTTGCGCAAGTCTCTGCATATGGCCTGGGCACTGAAGGTATTGCCGAGATATTACTGTTAAGACAGTGTATTGTAGGGCTTTTTCCATACCTAGCCTGACACTTTGGACATCAAAAATGAGCTTTCCTACTCTGAAACAGTTGCTGCAACAGAGCTATTGGAGAGAGGAGAGGTGCTTTCCATGACAGTCCAGATGAACCTGTCTTTGAACTGTTTCCACCATGCCACAGAGCTCCCTGACTGTTCTGCAGAAATGAGTCACTGCTGGCTTGGCAAAAATGGCTCCCCTTCTCCCTTAGGGAAGACAAAGTGAGGTACAAAGCAGGGGTTCAAAACTAGCACAGGAAACGGTTACTAAGCCATATGAATAGAAGTTGATACCTCTTCTCCAAGCCTTCATCTATACAAAATATAGCTGCTAAAAGAGCATTCCACCATCTCCAGCTAGGTTGTTCTCCATCTTTAAATTCTGCTCTTGCTTTCACCTCTCTTACCATGTTAAGGCATGCTTCTCATTCTCTGGAGCTTATTTACTTGTCTGCAGCACAGTATTCATCCTTGTTCTTCCTCCTTTTATGTATTTAGCAGTTCGATCATTCCTACCTTTTCCTCTTTCTACTCTCTGGTTCACACCTCCTGACAAACTGTTGGTATGCCTGAAGGCGTTCCTTACCTTACCCAAGTAACCACCCACAAATCAATGCCTCGAAGCCCACGCAATCTGTGACACAGCAAAACGTGCAGTACAGCACCAGCAGAAAGCTCCCAGTGTAGTCCTGAGGGAAAAGAGCCCCTTCATGGGCCTCTCTAAGTCTGAAGAGCCAACAGACCAAATTTACTCCCAAAACACACTACCAGAAAGCCCTGGGGAAACATCTGCATCCCATACGATACTGAGGGAACTGGAATTCATGTCCTCAACCCTTTGGCTTTATTTTTTTCTGTTCTAAATAATTTTGTAATCAAAATGAACAACAGCCCATGTATTCACACGCCATGTAGGGGAGGAGAGAAAGGGCTGGTGGCTGTACAGCCTACCTTACTAACCGCTTCTTCTAAGAGTTTAACTGTGACAGGCTCATCTTGCAAATCAGTGACAACTCATTCCACAGATGAAAAAGAAACTAGCAGAAACCCTTCTGTTTCTGCTAGGTAACAAAGCCAGCACTCTACACAAACGCTAGGCATTAATTAGGAGGTTTCAGAAAATGGGTCTGTCACAACAGCTAGGATGTGTTTCTACTTTCTGCACATTCATCCAAATATGAGCTAGGAAAGGTAAGAGGCACATTCCCACCTCTCAGCCAGCCTTGTCAAAAACAAACAAACAAACAAACAACAAACCAACAAAAAACAAAATACATACTCTGGAAGTCTTCTGGCAATGTTTATAGCTTCTAGGCATTTCTCTGAAGTATATAAATGGTAAGCAGAGCAGACGTACTGTAATGAAACATGATCCAATCCCCCAACTATATTTGATCTATAACCATTGATTCTGCTCCATTTATTTCTAAACGGCTGGGGTTTTTTGTTTGTTTGTTTGTTTTTTCTCCAGTATCGGTTCTCTTCATCTTATACTGTCACTGTACAACCACCCTAGAACAACATACCTTTCCTTGCCTTTCATTTGGCTTGTGATCAAATGTGTGGTCATATACAGTTGGTATGCCTGAGTAAAGCCTCAGCTTTAGTTCCTGAGTACCATATTAATCAGATTTTGAAAAGAGTCTTCCATGTGACCTACCAGAATCCACTGACAGGCTAAATGACATGTCTAAATACAGAGACAGATACTGTGCTTTGAAAGAAAATACATATTGATGTCATTTAGGGTACTTTCTGGGAAATGTATGCCTGCCTGTCTGCAGAAGGTAGGTATCAGTTTACTGCAGCTGTTATTACAGATTTTTATCATTTTATTACAGAAAGCCGTGTGGCTTTTTGGTCCCTTAAAAACAAGAAAATATTTCAAAGTTTTTGCTCGGGACAAAAAAAATCTTATCAGAAGAATTCTAGAAAAGTGCTGAAAGATTTATACCAGCTCTCTCTTCATAAGCCAGTGCAAACATTCGTTTCAAACTTCACAGTAGAACAGAATTAGCTACACATGGGAAAAGTACTAGCAGATACCAATCCCAAATGATTGTTCAGATCTGCAAATGAAAGACAAAGCAAGCTCAGCCCTTGTAGAGATGAATCAGTCTGACTCAGGCCTTCTGTAAACTGTTAGTTTGAAGAAACTTTTTTTTTTTTTTTTTTTTTTAAAAGTGGATTCCAGCAGAAACCACTTGTAAGTGACTGAAGTGACTACTTGGTGTTACTATATGAAGGCAGGCTACCCCAAAGACTGAGTGTAAGCTATATATTAAGAAATTATCCTCTGCATCAACTTGTGGCAACTCAGGTTTGCCACACACATTCAATCATTAAATCATTAGTCTCCCTTGGAGCTGAAAATCGTTGTTCGATTAAGTGTTCAAATATCACTGGTGATAATGGCAACAAGTGACTGTTCAGACTAGCCTATGTATGAGCTGCTTTACAAGTATAATGTTCTGTAATAGTGTAATTGTGCTTACTTACAACATCAGTACTTGTCAGTATTTGGGAAGATGGACTGCTCAGCAAAAACAAAGTAAAATCACATTCTCCTTTTGAATGAATATTGAAATTAAGATTCTCTATGGCACTTCCAGGATTGTAGAACATCTAACTTCTGCAGAAAGTGAATGAAGGCATGAAAAAATAGGATGATATTTTAGATTATGGGAACATGACAGTTAATCCGAGCATCCTGGTCAGAACATCCATAACTGTAACTTCCTCCCTCCACCAATATTTGATATTCATTTAAAGCATGGAGACTAAGACTATTTTTTTTCACTCCCCCTGCCAGAACATAAAAGATGCATCTATTCTCAGCTATGTAGGTGTTATATTCTATGCCTCAAGTCCTTTATTTCAACTGCTATACATTTTTGAAGTATTTAGAGTTTATATGGTATTATTGAAGCAAACATTCTATAATCTACATGGAACGGTAGTTTCCATGTAATTTTTCTGGCTCACATTTGGATTCCTGCTCCCATTACCTGTCTTCCTTCTCTGCCCAAACCAGGTCAGCAACTAATCATCACATCTCTTTGACAGAGAAGTGAGCTTAAGTAAGGAAATTCCATTTTGTGGACTGCACTGCAGTTATGCAACAACTCCACCATGTCACTCAACAGGAATGGAGGCCAGGAGAAAGGACTATACTTGAAAGTACTGTTTCTGGCTTTGTTCTCTTAAAAACAAAAACAAAAAGACCCAACAACTTGAGAAAAAAATCCCTCCAGAAAAGGAGGGATGAAAGCCAGAATGCATAATTCTCAGCAGTACCGACTGGCCCGTGAAGCCAGTCTTTAAACCAAAGACTCAAATAAAGCACTTTTTTTTTTTTTTTAATAAGAGCTTTGCAGTCTTGGGATGAAAAAGTTGCTAGTGACTTATAAGAAGTGAAAAGCAAATTAAAGGCCAATTTTCCCCTCTCCCGCCCTCCCCCCAAAATTATTATACATGAGTGTAAAAGAAAGTACCTAGGCAAAAGCAAGGGTGAGACATTGTATTTGTCTTAGCAGACAGTGAAAGTCTAATTAGACTGACAAATCTTCTGTGCTGTTCTGCTTTGTAAGATACATGAAAAAGATACAAGAAAAGATCTAGCCTGAAGCTGCACATTATGGAAAGACATTAATCAAGATTATTGTTGCCTCAATCTAAAACACGTTTATACAAAGTTGGAGAGCCTAATGGTTAAAGGTTGACAATCTTATTCTGAGCCACACCAATGGACTGTCCACACAGATAATGGGCAAATCCCTTCTTCTATTCTTCGGAGAACACTCAGCATATTATATACCATACACTGTCACTGAATGGCACTAAGATCATGTCTGAAAACATCTACAAGCAATTTATTCTTTTAGCCTCCAAGGTACTGTTTGAACAGTTTGGCAAGAGTCATTATCCCCATCTGAAAATCCAGAAATTGAGAAATCAAGAAATGTTTGGATCTGTAGCAGAGCGCACATTTCTGATTCCTCTTAGATAGTATAAAAGATCATAAGTCAATCTGTCTTGATCCCTTTTCCACTGAAAACTGTCCATCGTTGCCATTTCGGGACCTCAGCATGAGGCAAACATATTGGGGTCCTGCCCTAGGTCAGTGGAGGCTTATCATGAGCAGATTTGCTCTGGGTCCAGGCACCATCTCAAATAATCTCTTGGCTCTACTGAACTTAAGATGTTTGGAGTGGAACAAGCCTGTATCACTGTTCGTGCCTTTCTAGGCTAGCTTTATTCCATAATTAACTTCTAAGACATCGTTACATGAATCATTTCAAAACAGAATAACTGTAGCTGGAAGCTGGGCAGAGCATGCCAACTGAGAGCATACAGAGAAAGTCTCCCTATGAACTTTGAGCAGCGACTTACTGAATAAATTCTGGGCACATAAACAGCTGACTTAGAAGCAAAAGCCAGGAGAAAGAATATCACTTAAACACATTTCCATAGAAGTCTCCCAAACCTGGAAACAGTTCAACTCTTCCACTACAAATTGAAGCAGCAGTTGAAAACAGGCAATACAAGCATGTGGGATTCTAGTATCTTTAACAACTGAAACAAAAACTTCTAATTATCAACAACCCTGCTAGAAATATGGCAGCCCTGCCACAATATTGACCTGAGACAGCCTTGTGTCTCCTAGCTAATGCAGTCTGCACGGCATACTATTTTACCATAAGCAAGAGTTAGCAGCTTGCTGTTGTGGCCTTTGTAGGGCAACTTGGCAAAGCAAATTCCCAGAGAGGATATTATTATTACAGGAAGGTCTGGTGTGTCAGGGCCAAGAGGTTGACAACAGTAATTTAATACAACACATGTCACTTTTGAACAGACCTTTGAACAGAACAAAAACGAGTGTGAGAAAGTCAAATGAGCATTTGTGCCCAGAGACAGCAGAGCAAAAGTGCTGCTTCAAACTCACCAAAACAAACATGAAATGAAACTCCTTTTCTAGCTCTGATTTTCAGTTAGGAAAAAAAGGTTACCTCCTGTCCTGTTCCTTCAAGACCCCTTTGAAGGATATTTGAGTCACAGACACTTTCCTACCACAGACTTAACTATGGTGATATATAGCCGTGTATCAACTGTTTCTCACTCAAATCTTGCCTGTCCTCCATTGACCTGAATTTCACTGCCTTGCAGAAATGGAATTACAAATTCTAAGACATAATGAAGTTACAAACATTTTAAATGCTAATATAATTGTCACGTGATATTTCAGTTATGTTCTGTTGTCACTTCGCTTTGTTTTCACTGTTTGTCCAAGACAATACTCTTGTTTTGTGGACTCTGACAAATTGGAAAACTTATCACTGGTCAGTGCATATAGACAGTGCATTTTTAAAGCACTTGAATTTTCCAGTTTTTCTGTGTAGCAGTGCTCTAAACTGTTGTGGCAGTGCTCAGGCACAGTAACTGCAGGAGGTATCTTGGTGTGTGTTAGAAACAGAAGACATCTTTGCAGTTATCATCTGAGTCTGCAGTTTCCGATGAATGACATGTAAATCCTACTGAAATTCCCATTTTTTATCACTTAGGGATGACAGAGTTGAAATTCTACACAAGTTTTATATGCATTCTGAAAAGGAGGAGTTTTAATTACTTACATATGAAAATGAATAATACAAAATAGGACAGATACTGCTAACAAGAAGAATAATAATTCGCTACCTATCCCGATTTTTGCTATAATGCATTAGATGTTCACTTGTATTTATATCATGTTTGATATTTCTATGATGGACCAGAACCCTTCTGTGCTAAGTACTGTACACACGAAAAATAAAGAGTACATTCTAATCCCAAGAAGAAAGCAATATAAGTATAAAACAAGGTACCCTAGATGGATACAGACAGATGGAGAATATGAAAAGAAAAAATAAGACAATGTTAATCAGCTCAATAAACAGCTGCTTAAGAACGTCAGTCTAACATTGACAATTATTTTTGCAAGCATCATGATTAAAGCAGCCTTTCAGAGGAATCAGAATAACAACCTGATATTAACTTACGGATGGTAAAAGGAAGCAAAAAAGATTCTTATGATCAGATCTAGCAAGTGAGCCAAAAATGCTTGAATCATGCTGATGTGGAGGGAACAGACTAGACTGTGAAGGCCTAGAAAGTGAAGAATGTTTATTTCTGAGAAGAAAAAGAGAAGAGAAAACGGAACAAAGTAATAACTAACTGTACTTGTACTGCACATAGCCTTAGGTGTTTATATTTTATGTTCCCCAAAGAGTAAACCTGTTTTATTAGATTTTTCCACCCCTCAGATCTAAAATTTTAAGCAAGCTTGACAATAGTGATGTCAAAGACAAGTGAGATAAAATAACCATTAGGCATCTGAAAACCACAGCCGGATGTACTGCTCAAATGGAAAAGGACAAATTCTTCTCATGCTCACTGGACAAATAACACCAACTTAAGCTGACAGAATCAAATTCTGGCAGGAGTAAGGAAGAAAGAAGAGCCATGACAGCAAGAATATGGCCTGATTTTGAAATGCAGAAAGTTGTAATGGAGGTTCATATTGACTTTTACCTTTCTTTCAGTGGGTAGCATAAAGTGTCAAGAGTTATTGCTTTAATATCAGCTGAGATGAGGCCATCTGTTGTGCTGCATGTGTATCCAGGAACTCATTCACTAACTATGTTTTTAGAGGCACTTTGACACTTTATCAAATCTCCTCAATGCTCTTTCAGCACATAGTTTTCTCTACGGGCCCAGTGACCTGGAACAGTGCTCCGACAGGAAGCTTTCTTGAAGAGCTCCTTTTCAAGGAAGGTCGGGTGATTTTCCACCTTCTCCCAGTCCACAAAGGCCCAGTGCTACTCTCTGTTACACTGCTGCCCTTGTAAATTGTAGCAAATCTCCAGTGAATGGCAGTAACGAGACCAGGATATGGACCACATACTTTAGTCTTTTATAGATGAAATCACACCAAGATTTTCTCTAAAATTAGAGCTAGACACTGAGAAGAAGGAAGAGTATTCCTCCAGTTTCAGACAGTCAGTGACCAAAACTGGGGTAATTTCCCATCATCCAACGGTGATTTTTTAAGTCATGCATTGGGTGTTTGAAGCTAATAACTCAAGTAATTGCAACTGGATTTGCAAAATGCAAAAGGTGTTGGGGCAATGCTAAGCCTTGCCTTGGGATTAATTACTTCTAATACAAATAGTTATAATTCCATTGCAACTTCTACACAGTTAAGCACATTTTCTTGATGCCACATCCTAAATGACTGAGATTAGACTAGGAATAAAAAGATTGACCGTATAAACACAATCACAACCAGTAAGGGCTGAAACTTTCTGAAGCAGTTACAAAGCAGGCATATGACTGTATGGCTCCAGTTTTTCAAAGTCTTTAATTTCATTAAGCTCATTCATCCCAAACAGTAGAGATTGTTCCAAGGAAGCAGATGGAATCATTTAAACGTCTCATCTAATTAGACAACAACATACCTTTCTTGGAGGGGTTCAATGAAGGCAAACTCTCTGATTAACAATCATTAGCCAGTGGTTCAGCCAGTGTACAAAGGTATCAGGGACAGTATGTTGATTTCTAACTGAAAAGGCTCTGATGTAAACAAAGTTTTTAAAACAGATTTTTCATTTTAGCTGTTAACACAATAGACTTATAAAATGAATAACTTTAAAAATCCAATCTGCTGCTTTTACCTCAAAATTGGTTATTTACTGTATTGCTTTCTTTGCACACATCAGAAAAGCCAATTTAAACAATTTAAACCAATTTCTAATCAATTCCATATCCTGGCTGCCACACAAGTGGTTCTAAAACCACTGTATTTCACTGTATTTTTAGTCTGAAAACACTACACTGGCACAATTAAACCAAAACATATGTAATTCTTGTTTTCTTTTTCCAGAAGTTATTTTTATAAAACCTGTTTTTCCAACAGCTATATGTTGGAAAACCTACACTTTGCAGGAAGCTGATCTTGACAGTGTTCCTTTAAAATTATCTAAGGGAAGGCTGTAAAAGAAAAATGGCTCACCCTGAAAGTAACGCTCCGTTGCTTTTCTCCCCATTACAAGCTTCCCTGTTGCAGCAGTATATACTATCACAATAAATAGCCATACATCCACCCCCCATAAGGCTTTGAAACTCTCTTAGCAGTACATTTTCCCACATATTCAACTACGGAAACATGGTTAAAAACATTCTTATTCATACTGATACAACTTTACTTATTTAAACGGGTGGTTCTGGAAGATCAAAACCTGTCCCGTTACTACGTAAGTGTGTACTAATTATTTATTCAGTTCTGCTTGTTCACCAGCACAACAAGACAACAAACTCCATGGTGATTCACCCTACACAACATTATTAATGTCAAGAGTGACATGTAGCCTCACTCAGAGAGCCTGGCCCCAGGGAGGTCTTCAGTGAGCTGCAAAACAGACAATAAGAAAGACCCAATGGAAATGCAAAAATCAATTGACTTACCTGGATGCTGGGTGGTGAACGATTTTTTCGGGTTGTAGTGGTGGCCATTGTGGTTGTGGTTTCCATGACGGTAGTAGACATTTCTGGCGGCATGGAGGTCGTGGGTGTTGTTCCCAAAATGGATGGGACTTCCCCGACAAGTCGGACGCTTCCATTGATTTTAATGTTGGGGTTGTTCTCTGCCGCCATGTTGAGCACTTTCAAGCCATTGTAATAGAGCCCGGAGAGCTGGCCTTGGAAGAGACGCCCTCTGTCCTTGCCTCCTATGGCTATTTGCGCCTGGGTGTTGAAGATCGTTAACTGTCGTCCTGGTGAAGGGGGGGTGAATAACATTATTGCCAGACATTTCCTCTGCTTTTCATCTTACATTGAGTCCTGGCCAGAATGGGCGGACAACAAAGCACCAGATTGACTCTTTGTGGTATTTAGGAAGACTGCAGAGTGGAAATACAATATTCAAATATCCTGTCCCAAACTTATTAATAACAAAGATTAGCCTGAAAGCAGAAACACCTAAATCTGAACCCTGCACTTTCACATCCACTCACACATCAAAACTTTGGAGAAGCTTAGACTCAGTCAGAAATATAAATCCACACTTTTGCATTTGGACCCCTTTTAAACCTATAGATAAGGCTTTAATATGTGGCTATTTTTCTACTATCGATTCAGGTAACAATACCTGTCAAGTTTTAGCCCATAGAAAAATCTTCTCTGCTGACTGGTCAAAGGAAGGGATTAACTTGTAAAACCACTTTTAATAATGTAAAGGTGTTAAAGGGTGGCTTGAAGACAGTAAAAATCAAAAAAATTCTAAGGATACATGGGTTGCGCAGGAAACTTAAAGCATATTCTTCAGCCTTGAAATTTTGTGTTATGAAGGATCACAAATCTAAAACCAAAAAACTTCAAACACAAACATTTGTGATGTCTCTGAAAGAGCAAAGTTCTTGAAAAAGTGAAGAAAACACAGTGCTTCAGATGATTAACCCTGCAGTGCTTCCATGTGAATTCCTGCTCACAGGCAGTGAAACTGAAGCGGAGGCAGGTTAAGCAGGCTACTCAAGGTCACACAACATGTGTTGAGTGGACTTACAAGTGTAATAAGAAAGCATATTTTTTCAAAATAAATCCTTTTAACAACTGCCTATTCACCCAGTTTTGTGGCCACTGAAATCACATTCTGTCTAGACATCTCCATAATAATGCTCATGTCCCAGGCTACACTGACTACCTTAAAAAATAAAGTGCTTCATGCAGTGCAAAAGCAGCACCTATTATTTCACTGTTCCTCTGAAGATTAGGGGCATACCATCTGCAATTTGTTGAATTAACAGACAACCAGACAGGCCAGAGCTCAGAATGGCGATCAAAGCAGCATCAAGTCAACTATAATCCAAACACCTAACTCTTCTCCCATTTTTATGAAATTTCTACTACATGTCCCCATCCCCTTCCCTCTTCCCAGTGCTAAGTCAATCCTTCTTCTCTCTAGTCCACTTGATGAAAGGGTGCAAACTGCTAACCATGTAGCAGAACACAGCCTACAACCCAGTGCTCACTCCGGCATAGCTGGTGGTTAAAGTAGATCAAAATACAAGGGGGAGCTCACCAATTTTAGTGGTCGTCGTGACGGGTCTCGAAGTCAAGTGGTGATGCGGTGTTGCATCATCTTATGGTGACAGGATGGACCATGGGGAAGAGAATGGGGACAAGAGAAGAAATGTATCTGAAAGGAGTTCCTGTCCCCAAAGAGGGCCCTAGCTAGCTAAACAAAAGTGTATGGAGAGGTATAATGTATGGAGATGTAGAGGTGGGCTGCACATCCCTTGTGCTCCTCACCCACAAATTTGTAAATGAAACACTAGGACTTGATCAGGGTGAAAGAACTGCACTGATGAAGAAATGAGAAATAAAAATGGAGTGTAGAGTTTCCTTCCCCTGGAAAGTGTTGACACACCTGATGCAATTTGCTGCATCTCAGGAGGTTTTAAAATTACTGGACGCAACTTATGGCTATTAAAACATCAAACATGCACTGAAGCCAAACAACCCCAGCATGTAAGATCAGTTTCTTCCCTTTGCATATGAGGAAAATGGGATCCAGCAGCAACTGATGTCAAAACCTTCAGTCTTCTCAACTCAACTTCTCTTTCTGTTCTCTTTAGAGCTAGAGCAAGTAGCACTGTATACTCTAGAAGGCTGAATTCTTACATACTATGTCCTCAGAGTTTCCTGTTCTTCCTTATGGCTCTGTACTGTCAGAGTTTTAGATTCTCCAATGGATACATGGCCAGCGTTTTAAAACACCATTTTTCCTTCTCCTTCCTGCATTCCCCCAACCAGCACTCCATATTCTCCATTTTCTTCCATATTCTTTTCTCCTTACCTAGATATTTCACTTCCCTCCTTCCCACCTCACTAAGGACAGAGGTCCAAGGGCTGGAGGCGAGATGAATAGGGAGTCCAGAACTGTTTTACTAATCTTGAGATCTTTTCCTTGGAAACGGAGGAAAGGCGCTGACTGTCAGAGATTTCCTTCCTTCCTCCCCTTGAATTGATACCATCTCTTTTTTAATCTTTTACTAAAGGTCGAGGGAGGGAGGAAGGGGCGGGGGGGAAAGGGGGGGTAATGGGGAGGAAGGAGAAATTTCGTAACTCCAGCCAGGAGAGCTCCCCAAGACAGACAAGAAGAGGGGCTCCTCTCCTTTTACTGGAGGATTATGGCACTCCTTAGGACGACAATCACTCTAAACCAAGTCCACAGAACACTTTTAGACAGTTCTGGCATATCTGTTGCTTTCCTATCTTGGATGAGTTAGTATTTTAAAGGTTGAAACACCATTTCTCCGCATCTGTGCCTTCTTCTGGATCCTCTAACACTCAAATAAATATGTAAACAAGAAAGATGACCCCACTCCAATAGGAAAGGGACTTTGTGAGCTTTGGAGTCTTCCTTATTGTTTAAATAATGAGGTCTTCCAGTCCATGACAATTCATGGACTGCGCTATGCAGTTAATACTGGAGACAGCACTGGTACTAGAACTGCATTTGCTAAAAGAACAATCACTTGTTGGGAGTTATCGATGACTTGTCATTTTTCACTCATAACTCTACCATTATGTATGTGTGCATGAGCAAAGACAGCAGGGAAATGGATATGAAATGAGACAAAATTGTTGAGAGGATATACGCATAATTTTTTCACCTTAAGTGTCTTCTAATCACTGTTGTGATAATATGAATCTGCAACTTGGTTTCCCCTAAGTAAAATTTACTTGGCCACTGGATTTTACTGAGGAACAGCTTACACATGTAAATTCTACTGGATGTGGAAGGGTTGAAGACTTATGGTCCTCCTTTTCCACAGAGGAATTTTCCTACTGCTGCCTTAGTGTCTTACTAGAGAAAAAAATACAAATATATTTTAAATTTCCCAGTTAGGTTGTTTTGCATAGCTGGAGGCCTCAATTCTTAGTTTGCTCTCTCATTGACTTTTTAATTTGAAAAACAGAATATCTTTTAAAAGTAATCTTAGCAAAGTATAATTTTCTCTTAAAACTAGGAGGGATTTTAGGCCTGATTTTACAAATCTTAATGTACATTAATACTTCCTGCTTCAAAAAGTACACTCACATCAATGAGACTTCTGATGTAAGAGATTTTTGAGTTATCACCCTGATGAGATGCTTTTGGGTCTTTACTAGTTCTAACATTTGTCCATTGCCAGGCATATTCTGCTAATGAAATCTGCTGTTATGGCTGTTAAAGTTGCATAGTTTAGGAGCAACACTCCTTTATTTAATCACATACATAATCTCAATGAAGCTAATGTTTGATGTTTTGCTACTTACTCATATAATTCAAGTTTTCAAATCTGAGCTCCTCTTAACACATATTTTAAACCAATTTATAAAAATAAAAATTAAGAAATCAAACAATAATCATGCTGCTTCAGAACAATGTTGCACTGCATCTGTTTGCTAAGAATGAACTATTTCATTACTATGAATTATGTAATAATGGTACCACAGGAATACCAAATCTATGGCACTCAACACTACCAATTTGAAAGTATTTAACCTTACCCCCCTCAAGCCATGAACTTATATGTGGAAGACAGCTATTCTGTAAACTGTCTTTTTGATGGATCTATCTGTTCCTTTATCCATCAGTTCATCTTGTTCCATTTTGATAGCGAGCTACCTTTTCACTCATCATCTTTACAAGGGCTTCTGACAGAAGGTTTCCATGATACATTAGGTGTTGGATGGATGACCAGATGGATGAGCGAGTAGGTGAATGGCCTGGGTAATTTCTTTTTTCCTTTGAGTGGTACCTAAGCTGTTGAAAAGCTCTATTTTGGAGTGAAAAAGCAAAGCTATATTGCCTCAGGCGTTGCACTGCATGATGTCATTCCTTAACATAAACTGCAAAGTCTGAGTTTCCTTTCACTTAGTAAAAATATGTCTATATCCTTCGAGTATAGCAGCATACAGCACTCAGAGTGCCTGAGCTGTCTGGTTTAGACGCCACGGCATGTGTGATTGTCTTTTAACAAAGCATCAGTATCCACAGACGGCAAACTTCTGTTTAAAACTTCAGGATAGCTTACAAATGAAAGTGCTTTGGCATGCTTATAAGCTCAAACCTGGAGAAGCAGTGACATAAAATGAAAGACTTGGTGGAAAACCAAAAAGGAAATAAATCCCCCAAAGACAAAACAGAGGTGGGTTTTTCAAGCACATGAGTTGCATCAAGGAATTAGACATGCATCTGTTTTAACAAAAGTGAGGCAATCATTGTCTTTAGTGTTAAAGGGACTTTATAAATTCAAACTTACCAAAATTATCCACTTTTTAGTGTTAGTCTTTATTTATTTATTTTAATTGGCTCTTGCAAATTAACAGGGCAACCCACTGAGACTCTATAAGCATTTTCTGCATTTTAATATCTATTTATCAGTTAGCTAAAATATTCTATACAAGCACGGCAGAAAAAAATATATATTTGCTTTAAGAAAATATTTCTTAGCTTCACAAATATTTTTGGTTTAGTTATGAACATTTCACAAAGCTAGTCCAAAATCGTAAAGTGGGCAATGCTGTCAGCATCGCTTAAGTCAATGTGTACAGCCGGATCTGACCCTTCATATTAAAATGTTTTGACTAAAGTTAGCCACATTCTTCTAAAATATAATGTAATTCATGTTGGCTCAATCAATTTGCTAATGTAGCAGAGGATAAGAAATTTGAAATTGAATCTAAATGGTATTTTGCCAGTCTTATAGCACATTGATTTTCCTTCTTGGAATATCTGGTAACACCCATATACTAAGTCAACACAGAAAATGCAATATCTGAGTTCAGTGGTCACTCCCTTTTAACAGCAGTGCTTTCTTCAAAGGAAATCAGAGAAGATTGTGTTCTGCTTTTCCTAAACTTCAAGATAAGGAATCTTCTGCAGAGATTTCTTTCAAATATTACATTTAGGCTAGAGGAATGGTACCTTTCTGTCTTATTCTTCACTGTATCACCAAATCCTGTCTGATCCAAATCCTGC
>NW_010583356.1:390086-416942 GCF_000705375.1 Tinamus guttatus | reverse complement strand
TCTTTCACACAGACTTTACATCCAAGACATTTTTCTCCAGATTCCTGATACAGAAACAATTCTCTTCTGACAGAGGTCCCATTTCAGCGGATCACTGAAGCACTTACATAATTCTCACTCAAGCCAGCTGGATTTAAACATGTTTCTAATTGTTTTGCTGAACTGAAAACAATTACTCCAGGCAAGCCCACAAAAATTAATAGCGCTGCCTGAGACTAACTTAGGGAACGAGTTGACCCATAACTTAGAAAAATATATAATTTTAGTAGCAATATTGTATTCAAGAAATAGTAAAACCATATCAGAACAATCATCTTTCTCTGTCTCCTCCTCTATTGTTTAAATGTTAAAAAATGTTTTCCTTAGAACATTTTTTAAAATTGTTTAATCATGTTAGCATAATTAGCAAACACATAGCCATAATGGCTAATCACAGTAATGAGAAAAAAGAAACTTACAGGAAGTGGTTTAGTAAACAGGTTTGAAAAAAATTGGGAAAAAAAAAACAACTTTGAAAGTAAAGATATAAATGTATTTTTAAAACAAATCAAAATAGGAAGATCATGCAGTGGTTATATTGCCATAATACATGTTTTTGCTCTTGTCTGTTCTTCCTTTTTCCTTTTTTTTTTTTTTAAACGGCTCCTGAATTTTGGCTTGCTTGTTTATCATTACTATGATAGCAAGCTTACAATTTCGTCCCTTTAACTGCGTTTTAATAGCAATGTATTATAGCATGATTTATCAACATATGGCAGGTGGAAGCTGACACAAATTATAATGAAAATTAAAACAGTCATTTATGCAGCAGGCGATTATCATTTAAGAAACATTTATTTGCAGGCTTTAAAAATGAGGGTTTAGAGTCAAATGGGTTTAAAATGAAAGTTTTAATGACTGTTACCTTTTTCCTGCAGCCACTCCTCTACAGGCCGGTTATATTTGAAGGGGATTTTCTGTTTTACCATTTGGAACCGTTCACTATCAGTGTTGCCTTTAAAGTTTAAAAAACAGCTTAAAAACAATCTGAAAAGTCAATGAAATAGTTAAAACATCCTAGATTTTTATGACCTTATTTAGCTATAAATAAATGATTGTGTGTGTACACGCAAATATATATGAAAAGAGAGAGATTTATCTTTAAAAGGTGGAGAATAGTTATGTACACAATTGCCTGAGATTCTGGAAGGTCAAAGAAGTTAAATTAAAAAGACATTTCTTTTTTACGCTCTGAGCATTTGTTTATCCAGACTGGTTAAAAGCCATGTATAATTTGTCTGGGATATGAGATCTTGGGTTAAGTCTGTGACGTGAATTAAAATATTCTGATCAGATTCCAGATCTGACGGCAAGAAAGACACAGAACTGTGTGGCAATTGCACAAATAAACAGACAGTAGTATTTTGATAAAACTTTTGAGGTAGAAGATACATATTTAGGACAAGAAAGCCAGTGGACAAAAATAAAGAAAAAGAATGGAAGAAATTTTAAGCATCTGATGCTGAAGGGATATGATAAAAAGTTAAAGAAAACTCTAGGAGTGCGCAAAGATAGAAAAACATGGAAAAGAAAATTTAAAAGGAGAAAGAGCTGTTAATTAGAGATAGTGCAGGCTTGTGTCTGGTTACCAAAGTCTTGGGCCTATTGCCAGAGGAAAGCAGAAGCTTAGAATTAACTTAAAGAGAGGCAAAACTGTGCCCAAAAGGTCAATTCTGGCAAGTGCAGTTCAATTGTTCCATGTTGACGGATAACAGAACTACCCAGCAAAGGGCAATTTGGAAAAAAGCCCCTATCACTCACACAGTGCAGGATATGATGGGAATAGGATTCCTACACACTCTTTGTCCAGTCTCCTGAACACTGAAGCAATCCAGACGCAGACCAGATGGGCTGGGCCAGCCTCTGGTAGAAAGAGGCACCTCAGCTAGACTGCGTTCAAAACAATAGCACTGCGTCATGATTATGCTTTTGTTTCCTTCAATTACAGTCACTTTCTAATTCATTCTAGCTTTTATATTATTTTTATAAAAACTGTTCAGTCAGATAGACATAAAGTGTGTATCTTTAAAAATCTTTCCATAATATCATAGCAAACTAAAGTAGGCCACTAACTTACTGAAGGAATCCTATCATAAACAGAAGTCCTTTAAAGTGCTCCAATACATTCTTCAAATAAGTGACTGTTGAAGAGTCAGCAACTTCTTGGCATGATTTGCCATGCTTCCTTTAAAACCTCACATTTTGATAAGCTAATGGTGCCTTCATATTTATTTGACTTTCCTAAAACTGATGCTGGAAACTTCAATGTAAAGACACATCAAGGAAAAAAATATATATATAATTAATAGCTGGCAAGATGCTCCACCCAATCAAGAGCAGGCACTTCCATAATGCAAGCAATGCCATCATGTGCTTGATAATATTTACTGTGGGATTATTGCTCAGAAATGCTGCCAGACTGCACAAAGTACCCGCTGCCAACAGCTATCCTCTCTAGGATTATCTTGTTACTCCCGACCTTCTGGAACACTCAGGAGGGACTATTGTGATAGCCTAGCAATAATCTCATATGGACTCATATTTAATACAGCACAGACCCAACGTTAAAGGGTATTTGTAAAACTCGTAAGTTTCTTTAAATTCAAATGTAAGGCAAATAACAACTGATATCTCCAATAATTAATATCTCCAATTCAGACCATGAACATTCATAAGACCTGCTGCTTATTTGGGGCCATGGGCAAAACAAATCCACCCTGGAAAACTGATATTTTCTATTATGGAAAGATCTAATCAAGCACTAGCTGACATACCAATGTAGTGCTTTCTCTGTCCCAGCTTCAGAAACCTGCCACCTACAATTGATTACTCTGATGAACTAGAAGGATAAGATAAAGCATCTGAAATGCGATGCATTGTCAGTCATGCATCAAACAACATTAAACAATGTACTGTGGTGGCTCGGAGTCACTCAAAGAGATCGAGTTACCTGTCAGCAGATTCCCAGCTCTCATCATTCATATCGGCACCAACATAAAGTTCAAAAAGTCAGTTCTGTCTTCTGTGAACACAGATTCCTAAACCTTAAACCTGAACCATGCTCAGTACAGGATCTGAGAAAATATTTGATAAATGCGAGTTCAGGTAATGTGACCAAAAAAAAAAAAAAGATATAGCTAAAGAGACAGTAATACCAACAGAACAAGTTTGTTTGGCCTTTCTATTAATAAACAACTGATGACTAATGTGGGCAGAGGTCATTTGAATCATGCAGGTCAGTTGCTCTTATGCTAAAAGGTAAGTTCCTTTTCTGGATATCTTAGTATCCTCCTTTTCGAGGATACTCAAAAGGACACCAGGACAGAGAAAGAGATTTCCTGGTGACTTGCCCTGAAAATGATTTATTTCTTCTGACCAATCAGCAGGGCATTCTGCTTATCCATTCAGCCTTCTTTCAACATACTCATCCAGTCTCTCCTTCACCTAATCAGCTAGACCTAGTAAATGCATCCACAGGAATCATTCATTTGTCTTAGAATATTTTTGGTTTGCTGCAGCATGGATATTAATTTCTGTGTAAGAAATGAGTATAAGGTTCTGAAAGACACTTAGGAGTGTTTCAATGGGACTTCAGACTTCTAAATTTTTCTGTGAACTCTGAAATTTCCCTGTCAAAGCCAATCTGAACACATATGGAGAGACTGCTACTACAGCGGTATTGCACAGGGAATAGGAAGTTATGGATTCAGTAGGAATGGGCATTAGTCATCACTTTATAGTGCATGATTTGAGCTTGGACTTCTGCTAGATGAAGACACACTGAAACCTCTACAGTGTTGGGGAAAAATATATTCACATAAGGCCAAATAAATTTTGTAATACACTTCAATTGAAACAAAAATTCCACTGGCTACGTATGCATGTAAGTAACTTTCTACTGAAGGCAATGGGATCTTTTTCAGAATAAAGAAGGATTCAAAGGACATAAGAGTCAGCCCTGTAGCTGACATGGAAGTGCTTCTTCCTCAATTCTTGGAAGGCTGACTGTGGAAGGGAAAGAAGTTAGTAAATTGAAATTTCTTAAAAGTAGAACATTTCACAAGAACGGGCCAGCAAGACTAAGGTAAAAAGGAAAAGGGACAAGAAGTAAATATATGACAAGAAAAAAAAATGGATTTCTTATACTACAGTCCTAGACCTTCAAGAAAACCAGAAATGACAACTATTCCCCACCACATCTTTAATGACTTTTTAAAGAATCAGGTTTAATTTAATTTTATGATTGTTATTATTTAGCATATATATTCATCAAGATTAAAATACGTATAAAATCATACCTTTAAAAGCTATAAAAAACTGAAGGACATTAGAAAATCCAAGCAGGTTTAAATTACAACATTTATATCTGATCTAATATTTGTTTTGTTTTTAAATTTTATTTCAGACATTAGTAAGAATGATTTTTAAAACATGCGCATGAGAATGTGTTCCTTGATATACTCCATTTACAATACTGAGTTAAAAAACAAGTTTTCCCTTGTTAAAAGCTTGGAATATTCAGCAAATACCATGAAACACACACAATTATTCGATTACTATTGACATTGAGTTGCGCTTTTAAAAATAAACACAGCATTTGATATGAGAGTTCAGAAAAAGAAATATCATGGTTTGCAACACAAAGTGAGAAAAATCAACAAGAAGTAAGCCTACTGGCCCCCTAACATCAGCGCCTGATGTCATTAGGGCAATTCTTGTCCATCTGCATACACAGAAATGGCCATTAACATTCTTTATGTGACTTCAGTGCCATGCCTTTCTAAAGTTCAGTGATAACAGACGTTTTTCAACCCCTCCAAGAACAAACCAGCCTTTTATTCAGATCATTCAGCCCCCCTTTTTTCTCTTTGAGTCCAGCTCTCATTCAAGACTGTACTTCAGAAAAGAATACACAAGATAAAAGGAGGCATTTTAATGCACTTTAAAAAATACATCTTAAGCCTATAGTTCTGACACATTCAGAATCAAGGTGGGTCTCAAAGATCTGCAGGATATAATCTGTCAAAATAGAGTTCTGTTGATTAGTTTTGCTACTTGTGATTTACTATTTTTTTTTTCTCCAGGAAATTCTAGCAGCTTACATGATACTAGTTTCAACAGGACCTATATATTTTTTTTTAATCATAGAATCATAGAATCGTAGAATGCTTAAGGTTGTAAGGGACCTCTAGAGGTCATCTAGTCCAACCCCCCTGCACACGCAGGGAATCTGCACAATAAACTCTAATGTATCAATATACTTCACAGTGTTTTTCACTTAATTACATTTAAAGAACTAACTCACGGAGGTACATCCCTTCGCCTGGTTTTTCTCCTTTCTCATGCACAATAATTTCCCGTTCCTTGAAGACTGGAATAAAATTTAATCTTTAAAATCTTTAATTCCACATAGTAATCATAAGCACAATCAACAAAAGTCCTCCTGGATCTCCTAAGTAGATACAGATATGACCTCTGTTTTTCCAATAAAACAGCAAGTACCTCGGGTGTTATGTCCTTAAGGAGACCCATGGCAAGACTTCAAAATCCTCTGGATCTCAGGAAACCCGAATATTCACAACATTTCAAATAGCACAAGCATTCTTGAAAACTAAGCAATTTGTAGAGAAATCTATTTTTTGTTTGTCCATTCCCCATCCTTAAAAGCTGGCAGCTAAATTGTAAAAATCAGAGCCTGCTGGTTAAATACAAGCTGTTGCCAGGCTTCTGTCTTGTCTCTGAAGCCCTGAGTGTATCCGTGCACCATGGATTGTGTGGATAAATAGATCAAATTCTATCCTAGCTTTAGGTTGTGATAATCTTCAATTTAAATCATACCAAAACGGGAAAAATCAACAAAATTTGCTTGTGCTAATCACCATTAGCAGTTCCCACAGGAAATGCTTTTGATACTCAGTGCAACAGCCCGGAGGGAGACAATTTAAATTTACTCATGGGCAAAGCAGAATTTTCTTCCAAAACCCTTCAGCTTTGGATGATGTTCTGCTTTTCCTCTCATGATTCCTTTGAGAAAACAAACAAGCTTTATTACATTAAGCCCGTTTCTAAAACAAAGTACTTTCTTAAGCCAAAGAAAGTAAAAGAGCAATTCAAGCCCTGACAAATTGGTGGCCCAGCCACCAATCACGATGATTTACAGTGGCTGCTTTGGTGTGAAAGAGAATGGCTGAGTGGATCCAGCCAAATGCACCAGGCACAAAGGAAGCGCTCACATCCGTGTGGAATACGAATACAAGATGAAGTGGCGGCTGTGAAGATGCTAATGAGAATATCGTAAGAAAATATTCATCTGTCCTAAATTAATGCCAAAGGCAGTTTTCTTTAGAGACAACAGCAATATTTCCCTCATTGTTTGTAAGTCTTTAAAAAGCAAGAGATGTTTTATCTAACGAAGCTATTAGATAAAAGGCTATATGGTGGTGATACTAACGATTTAAGAAAGCTTTCTGATACTAAAGCTCAAGGTTAAACTGGTTCCATCTTCTTTCCCTTTAATGTCAATGAATTTCAGTAGAAGAAGGGTAACTAGGGAGGCAGTGCTTGATAGCTCAGTTCATCCAGGGGCCTTAACAGCAGCTCCCTCCAAGTTTTAAAGCATGTTTATCATCTCACTAAGATTTACATACAATGAAGGGATATCGGCATGGGAGAGGGGCATGTTAGGCTGCTACAGCCTGCAAAGTTGACTTGGACAGCTATATCTTCTCCTAGCACAAACCGACTCAGGTCTTCTCAGCCCTCAAATTCCTCTAGAGCTGATCCTCTGCCCTGGAAAAAAACCACTGGAATGGTCCCTGGAAAACCCAGCTTGCTTTTGTTTTGTTTTGTTTTTTAACCAGTACCTAATAAAGGACACAAATACTCCAATGCACAAGGATTCCGATGTATGTTTCTGATAAGCATACTCAATCTATCAAACCGTTTTTGTCTGCAGACAGCTGCACTTAGAGTATACTGAATTGTCCCACTTTCACTTTTCATCAGGAACATATTTTCTTCTGAACACTATGAAGTGCCACCATTATTTGTTCATTCTTTGTATTCAGCAAGAAAACTGAAATAAACCTATTAGTAAAGTCTGCATTTTGACAAAAACCTTCCCTATTGCATAAATCAGGATGGAATAACACTACAGCCGGTATTAGAATGAAACCTCTTTATGGATAACTTGAGGTTGCTGCCTTACTACAGACCATACTGCAGTTTGTGTTAAATATCATAGGGAATTTTTGCATTAAAAATCAATATATGAAAAATATTTTTACTCTTACAGGCTTTTATAAAACTTTTGCAGAAAGTACAAATGTGCTATTAAAATTAATGAAAATTTGTCATTTGCTTTAACTGAATAGCCTGAAGAATATAGGTTTATGTTTGCTTTGGCACTTAGATATGATGTTTTTCCCTTTTGCCTTCTCTGTTCGAAAAAACGGCACCTTTTGCTACTCAGTTTTCCATTTTCTTTCTTGTCCTCTCTAATCCCTTGCTCCTGGATGCCCTTGACTTTACCTTCGTTTGCCCCACCACTGTTTGCAGAGAGCTGCACCTTTCCTTTCATTCATCTCATTATGAGCGGAGCTAAAAGCTGACCTTTACATGCAACTCTTCTCAGCTCATTGCCCTCACCACAAAAGACAACAAGGTCCTGGGAGCATAAGCACTAAAATGAGGAGAGAGAATTATCAGGCAAGAGGACAACAGCAAAAGGCACCCCCCCGAGCAGCTAACTGAAGTTGCTCCTGCATTTCGACTATCTTGGCCAAAACTTCTCTATTGCTACCCATCTATATTTGATCTTATTTTCTCTGTAAGTTACTTTTCTGGATGCACCATCTCTCTCCTTCAGCTAGTCAGATTCAGTATGCTGAAATCTAATCCCAGATCCCAGATCCAAATCAAAGCATCATTTAGGTCCAAAACACTAGGAAACTCAGAGGACAAACTTAGATTAGAGTTGAAATTACTGCAGCGTGCAGTTAACATGGATCAGTGCAACATTAATAGGGCTCCAGAAGACGTGGAGAAGTCTTAGAACAGTATCAGTTACATTACATCCTCTCTTAAATTCATCTTTGAATCCTGTCTGGATTACAGAGAAAATGAGTGCCTTGCCCAAATAATCTAATCTAGAAGTGCTAATAGAAACAAACAACATGAAAACGGTGGACAAAGGTTACTCAGACTTTTCCAAAAAAATAAAAGAAGAAGAAAAATAGTCTTGTGTGAAAGCTAGTTTTGGGCCTAATTTAATATGAGCAGATTGTACTGAATCATTTCAGTCCTAAAAAAAGCTCTAGCTAATGCACATGAGATAAAAGCAGCTGGCTTTAGTTGTCCTTGAATGTAAACTAGCGTGCAGTGTCAAGAGGCAGCTGCCATTTCAACCTTTTTACAGATGTTTCCCACTGTAGGATCTTTGGAATATTTTATAAGTAATGTATAAATTACTGGCTTTTGCCAGTATTAAGCCCACATTGAGTCCACTAGCTGTCAGCCAAGACTGGAAAGACTATTAAAGAACAACTGAAACATATATTGATCTTTCCATTTTAAACAAAAATAAAATTCATTCTGCAGGAAGAAATATGGAATGGAGATCAGAATAACATCCACTTCATGCAGAACCTCTTGGTGCACTGCATTCTGAGCTGAGAAAAGGCTCGGTTGGACTCTGTGCTCATCGGGCATCGCACCAAAACCAAAGCTCCCTGCTGGAAGGTCCTGGTGGGAACACTGCTGGGATATGGGGGAAACAGCTCAGCTCCAACAGGACTTGCAACCTCTGTGCCAGTACTGCCATTGAGGGAGTTGGTCTGGATCCACCTTGGGATATTTCTGAATCTTATTGCCCTGTACACATATTTTCAAGGAAGAAAATACAGGGAGCTGACCACAGAATAAAAGGAGAAAATATCTATGGTCCCTTCCCATGAATACAGTACTGAGTATGGTTAGGCTGCTCCCTCAGTAATGTAATGCACATAAAGCATTTAGTCAAATACCACCCACGAGGATCAGAAAGCTAAGCAGCTACAAATAATAGAAAGGTAAAAATCCCATGGAAGGGGAAAAATTCCATAGGGTAAGCACTATGGAAAGAAATTGATTAAAGGAGAATTTTACAGAGAAGCACTTCCTATCAAGTCCCTGACAGTAATGCAAGCTGGAGGTTTATGCCACTTTACTGATGTGGAAACTGAGTCCCAGAGTAGTAAAGAGAATGGCATCTATAAAGCTGAAACCAGAATTCAGCAACTGGCTTCCAATTCTATGATTAGACTCTCATTTCTGACACTCCTTTCATGCAGTTGCTCTGCTTTGGTCTTCAGTGGAATTGCTGCATTTCAATGACTTGGTGTTCTCCCGTGCCTTTTAGTGAACAGAGAAAAGGCTGATGTGGATGCCTGAGCCCCTTCTGTCACTGCATGTCAGCTGTGCCATCCTGGGATTACAGCTGGCACTGTTCTTTCTGCAGGCAATAAGATCAGAAAAGCAAAAAGTTGTTGTTCAAGCCTCTGATCCCTCCGGCCAGATGTTTGTTTGCTCTTTCTGTCTGCGTATGTGCATATGAGAAAAAGACAGACAGAGGAACAGAGGGAGGTGATAGGGAGGAAGTGAGGAAAGGGAATATATGGTAACAACTCCATTTTGACCAGGAAAACTGAAGCAAAACTAACCCAGGAGAGAAATATGTAACAGTATCAATGCCTGGGAATTCACTGCGCTGTGCTGTCTAGCAGCCTTCCTGCTGTTCAGCAACATATTTAGCCCAATTCTCCATCTGAGAAATATTCCTGCAGCTTTCTCAGTGCTATGTTATAGAGCTATGTTAGATATATCATCAGATGACTGAACCAATAATAATTCATCTTACTCCAGCAAAGGGAAACTATCAGAAATTTTTGATGATGCTGCATATGCGTGTTATTTGGGCATTTATGCAACCACGGACCAGCAGACACAAAGAAAGGAGAGCAGCTCATAACAGTGGGATATTCCGACAGTTAGGATAACCATGCTTACATGAGCAGCAACCATACAGCCTGAACTGTCAGCAAGACCAACCTGTCATACCCATCTCTTGGTATGTAACTATTCTTCCTGGAAAATAGCATGATGATGGGTTTAGGAAGAATGCTACATATTAAAGAGATACAAGGAAAGGAATACATGCCTTGGACTCCTTTGTGAATGCTGTTTTGTACTATAGAGCATCTCACGGACACTCTCTCTCTCTCTCTTGAAAATATACATACATACACACAGACATATATACACAGGACTCAAAGACCTGTAGTTAGCACAGGAAAATTATCCCAATGCTTCGGGAAGGCCCTTTCAGTACAACGGCCTTACATAAGATATGAGAAATGTGAAAATAACTACAAAGAGATATTATCAGTGCCCTATAGACACAACATTTTGGCATACTTCAAATCATCATTCTGGTTTAGACCAAGCCTAGTACTGCAGAAATGCAAAGCTCATCACTTTTGGCATTACACTGCCTGCTAGGCTCCCACTACCAAAGGTCAGCATCACTTTTTGTAAGCATTCACTTTGTGCTGCAGAAATTTCACTTCCAAGGTATCCTAGCCTGTAGGACTAAAGCTAAGAGTAAAGAACTGAGATTAAGGATCAAGATCATTAACAAAAGAATCAAAAAAAATGAGAAAAAGTTGTGATGCCACATAACAGCCTGGATGTTGCTCTGTTTTGTTTTAAAATTTGGCTGAAATGTGCTTACAAATATGACAGAGAAAATTTTATCAAATTCCTGATGGAGAGAGAGTGGGAGTATTTCCACATGATCATGTCTCCCTGGATAAATTAATGAAGGGAAAAAGACGACATTTGTTCTCCTTTGCAGCAATACAAATGTAATGAGTGTAGACATGCTACAAACACTCACAACTCAGGCAACCTCATGTTTCAGGGTACAAACTAAGTCTGAGAGTAAGGTAACATTTTAGGAGGATAATTTTTGTGCAAATTTTTGTTGTTGCCATGGTACATCCACTATGATCTGCTGAAGTATCAGTCACTTGGCTGCTGTCCAACTCAAAAAGTTAATTAGATAAATTACTAGGCTTTGGGAAGACAGAATGGAAACTATCCCAAAACCAGGACTTTTGGGCAGCATATTCATTAGGACCATTATGGCAAATTTTCTCCTGATATATTTGGTATTCACCCACAGAATGGACATAATGGACATCTAGTTTGATTCAAAAGGATATAGGAAGAATGCTATACTAATTCAACTAACAGCCTGCAGCAATATAATACCCAGCTTTGTTCCACTGATCTGCACTGATCAAAAAGTTTTCCTCACTTATGTCAGTATTTTCTTTATCTGATGTATGACCAAAAGAAAGTACCTCAGCTAACTGAAAACTACCTTTGCCTCTGTAGCATGTATTTATACATCAGAATGATTTTAGAGGTGACTTATGCTGCACAAAGAGAGACAAAATAGAATGTTTCTTACTCTTTATCCCCTCTTTCCCACAGCTGAAGGACTTTCGGTGGGATCCTAACTGGGAATTAGACCATCCTGTCTAATTACATGAATATACTATTTTCTACGTATACTGCCTCAAGTAAACTCTGCCTTCTCCTTTCAAACCTACTGGTGTTGAGTGATGCCAAGTTATGCATCCTACTGGTTAGCTTACATTTCTTCATAAAAAAAAAAATACGTATCTCCATCTCATTTAATGCCAAACTGACAGAAACACCAACACTCAATGACCTACCACTCATATAAGGTAACTTGAGGTATTTGTTGAAGGTAAGACTATGCAGCTCACACAGACTGACTGACTGCAGCATAAGAGCCTGGATCAGCCCTGAGAAACGAAACCTGGGCAGGGAAGAGCACCTCTGGAAGTGGCTCTATAAATACTTGGTTCTTTTTCCTTTATGCCCTTCCACTCCTCTATCCTGCAGGACAGAATTCAGGAGCCGCATCTGCACTACAGTGCAGCCAAACAACCTGTTGGGAACAAGGAAGTTAATCACAGCCTCATACTTCTGTGGGGAGGCTAACATGAAATCCATAGATGTCAAACTGTAGAAGTAGTGAAAATATTTATATTTTTGATTTATATATCGTATCATCCAGCATGGAGGCACATGCATTAGGATGGGAGTGTTTGTACAAATTTCAAAGTACATCTATTTGTTGGTGACTTAATGCGTGTAGGTTGATATCTTAGTGAATACAGGGGTCCAAATATGAGTGTTCATACCATGTAGCCATATTTATCTGTTTTCCAGTCTTATAAATACATTCTAGATGTTATGGCCCTGCAGTGACAAGCTACAATCAGCTTTTGATTTCATCAACTTGTCATGTTTTAATCATCCCTCTTGGCAGATCTTTCAACATATGTTACCGTACTGCCTTCAGAATGTGCTTCTCCAATGCTGTTTTATTAACCCTGTCTTTTTATACGTTTTAGGCTCATTATGAAATGTGGTAAATCTGTCAAAGGCACTTTACATGCCATCTCCTATTCATACTGATAGGAAGCATCTGAGGGCTCATTTAAGTCCCACAAAGCAAGTACAATATGAAAAATCAAAAACCACAAACAAGTGTATGACAAGAACACTGGGGATCACATTCAAGCCACAAGGCTAATCAGAATTCAGAGTTCTTGTTCTTAACTCATTACTCACTCACAGGAGAATTGGGCTAGGAAAATATTGAGAGAACACTGGTGTCTGGCAGTACCATGGAGAAATCCCTTCAGCTTGTGCACCAAGCAAAGAAACTTATTAATGACTCCGAGTGGTCAAGTACCAGATTCATGTGCCTCTTCGTGGTGACAGCTGGCTTCAGCCAAGCCAAGTATTTCTAACTTGGCTTCAGTTCCAGTGAGAAGATGACAACAGCCCCTAGGCTGCAGAAGGCAGCAGAGAGTGAAAGGGGCAAAGAAGGCAGAAGGTGGGATAGGTGGGCAGAATTTATACAGAAAGGGGAAGAAAAAGATGCCCATGATTCCTCTGAAGGAGTCAAAGGAGATCTGGGGGAATTGCCTACTTGCTCTAATAGAAACCATCTCCCAAACATTCAGGAATCACCGATGCAACACAGCATGAGCTGGAAAGGGGTATTGTGCAGGGATTAGCACAACCTTACAAAGGAAGAACATTTGATGTAACTGATGCATCCTAGTCAGGTCTACTTTTGAAATTCCCTTGGCAAGGTCCCATTCAGCATTAGACTCAGCATAACTGAAATAATAAGAACTAATAATCACAATATTTGTAAATCATTTCCAAAATCGGAGCAAATATTAGCTGAAAAGAAAGTATAAGGAGTCTTCTCTTAAATTCTCCAGTGATGTTACTATTTGTTCATCCAAACCTATCTTCTCCTTCTTAGCTAAGAGACTAAAGATACCTTAATGTATTATAAATTAAATAAAGCAAATTTAAGGAGAGTTAGTGTACCATATTAGGGTACAAATTGGGTTCAAACAGAAAATACAGAGAATCTTTGGGGAATACAAGACCTTAAAGGAAGCTGCTAGCCAGAATTCAGAGGGGGAAAAAAAAGAAAATGCCATTGATATGAAAAAACAAACAAACAAACAACAACAAAAAAAACGCAAACAAAAACCACTATATCCTGAAGAAAAGCCTTTTTTTTTTTTCTCCCAGCTGTATTGTACTAACTCATGAACAATTATCCATCTTCAGGAATTTTACCTTCTTATAATCCATTGCGACTATAATACAGTACTCTGCCACAATTAAGGCACACATTTCCTGGCAGGTTAGTGTCATCTGCACTCCACAAACAGGAGAGCCGTTGCCCTGGCTCAGATGGTCAGTCAGCAGCAAAACACCAAGCAGAGAGAAGCTAACCCTGTCCCCTGCTTTACTCTTGGGAGATTTACTGTCTTCCCTTATAAAGCATAAAGGCAATGTGACTAACCCAAGCCCACATGTGCAAACACTCTGGATGTAAACTTGCGAGATCTCCTGTTTCAAGGACAAGATGGGGACTAATATATAAAAATCAGCAGTCATGGCTGGGAGCTGTTTTCCACAGCTCTCCTCTTTGCTTTATATCAGACAAATCCCTGTTAAATTTTGTCTTTAACAACTACAACAACCACTGTATTATCTGAGGAAATTCCTCATCATAACAAGCTCTTGTGTGTTTTGTGTAATTCCTTTACAAATAACCTTGAGCCTTGTGCTTGTCCTCCTAATATCTCAGGAGAGGATCTCACTTTCTCCTCCTCTCTTCCTCTCCTGCCTGCCTCCCCCTTCCCCCCAAATTATCTCTTGCTGTCTTCTGGGTGGTTATGTTTAATCTCAGGATTAGGTAGAAGCCTGCAGTTTGCCTTGAACAGCTTATCAGCTTCCAAGAGACATTTACAGGGAGAGAAAGACTCCAGTTTTGATAGCAGTAATTGTGTTTAGCTTGTAAGATACAAGGCTATTTATCTCATGGCTGGGAAATCACAGAGGGAGAAAAAGAAAACGTTGCTGATAAAAACTAAATAAAGCCAAAAAGAAGGAAGAAAAAGAAGAAAAGAAACAACACCCTACTCACAGTCCCTGAAGTAGAGAGATGAGGTGGGAAATAGACTTCACTGAACAAAAGGATCATACCACTTGTGGAAAGAGATTGGAAATATCATGGAAAGGTGATAAATGACTGAGTAGGACAAGAAATGACCTGTTTAAAGCAGACCATTGGAACTTCAGTTCAGTAGTCACAATTCTGTAAAAAGCAGAGTTTGAATTGTGGTGAGGTATACTGGCATTTTTAGAGAGTACCAATGCTCCTTAAGGACTGCAGGAGCTGTGGGCATCCAGCCTTTTTGAAAATGAAATCAATTGTTGTTTTTTAAGTAAACTTAAAACTTCACCCATCATTGGATGGAAAGTGTCAACACAACACTTACATAAATGCACCCCCATACCATTTCTTGCTTATGAAATGTCCTTTCCAGTCCACACTTGCACTAGTTTGTCCATTTCCCAAAATACAGCTTAATGCTCCTATTCTGCCATCCACAAAGTCCTGTAAAATGCCTGAAACTGACCCAGTTGAAATTCTGTGAGGCCTACTATATTACTGCATTTCTAAAACCCCTGCAATAGCTTTCAGTAGGTATTAAAGAATAGGATCCAAACCATTTTGGACTTTACTAGGCTGTAACCAATATTCTTGATTAGCAGCTTGGAAAGAGCACAAAAGTGAGACAGAGATAGCACCTCTCCTGTTGACAGAAAAAACTTGTAACTTTGTGTATAGTGGTCTTCAATAGTAATACAGAAATAAACAGAAAAAAAAAACACGTATAGTCATAACATTGTTTCTAGAGCTCATGTCTTATCACCTTTCATTTGTAGTGAACTCTGTAACCTTTGCTAAACATCCTCTGTCATTGAGAGAAGGGGAAAAAAGGAGGAACAGATGGGACAAGGGACTAGTTGATGGCCAGCAGGACAAGTTTTGCTCTAACAGTTAGTGAAAGCAACATGTAGGAACCCCACCAGCATCCTTCCCCATCTCACATCGCTTCCCTGCTACTAACCAAGTGAGTCCAGATCTTCCCACCAAGTAAATGAAAAAAATGTTCTATGGCAAGAGAAATACTGTGCCTGTCACAGTTTAAATAGGTAGGAGAATCAAGACCACTACTATTTTAAATCAGTGTCTCTGGAAAACCTTTCCGGTATGCAATGGCAGGTGAGAAAGAATGACCTTGTCTAACACAGATTAAATATGTCGCTTACTCTAAACTGACGTAAACCAGCCTTACTGATAAGTGATCTTATCTTTCTCTGACTGATCATGTCCACTCCTATATGGTTTCTTTTCCTACACTAGTTACCTGGTAAATGGTACTGAACAGAAAATGAGAGGGTAAAAAACAGACAGAATTTTGATCATTTAAACATGAGTATGAGAAGGAGCAACAAAAGAATGAGCTCCTCTGCCCAGCTTGAGCTGTAAACTACGCTTAGACACATGATGGGAGCATTTTATTCGAATTGGGGTATGTCCCTGATGCATACCTCCCAACTGCCTCTACCTGCTGCATTTTAGCTTGCATACTGAAATGTTCTCATAAAGTACAAACTGGATTTCTTTCCAATGAAAGGAAAATAGAAGATGTGCTCCAAATGTTCAGGGACATCCAGTCTTTGGGAATTAACAGAAACTAGTCTGAGGAGAAGCCCTAGAACAGCAATCAGAGTCTCAGAACCAACCTTTTTGTTTTAAGGAAATGCTCCTGTTGGGCCACAGCACCTGCTCAAGCTATCACAAAGTTACTGCTGTCCTGCTGTACACAGCCAACTGTCCAGCTTCCTAAAATCCAACTTCCTCACAAATGTGTACTTTAGATAGTAAATCGAGGGGAAAAAATGGAAAATTTCATTTTCTTTTATTCAGTACTAATAGAGCTGCAAATTAATGTTATTTGAGAGGGCATGGACTCCTAAAAGAAGGCTGAGAGATCACTCGAGAGAATGATAAAGGATAAAAATATAAAATATGTGGTGAATGATGAACTAATGAATTCTGATAATGGTCTAGTTGCTTAATGCTGTCCCATTTCTTATTTTAAAATATGCATTTACAAAATCCAGGCTACGGTTCTCTTGCTAAAGCCTGTTTCTTTAAATGACAGCCTCTTCCTGCCTCTCACCTCTCCTTCAATCTTCTCCTTTAAAATATTAGTTCAATTAGACTTTATTTTGGTGTCATTGACACTCTCCTGCTTTGCAGCTCAATTTCACCTACTTTTCTTTCTTTTTCTACTGCACGATGTGCAGCCTGTGCACTGATGAACAAACAGGTAGATCAGGCCTGTTTCAGACTCCAAGCCTGCCAGGACACAAAGTGTGTCTTTGCCAGGAAGGTGGTGGAGAGAGAAGGAAACCTGCTCTGTAAGACTTACAGAAAACCTAGGGACTGAGGTATCCCAGTTCTATGCCAACACAGGAACTTGGCTTTTAACACTTCTGAGAATAGCTGACTCCCTCCAAAACACCAGGATCCCTATTTTAAATCCTTCTTATCCTCCTGCAAAGTGACTCAAGTTTGCTGAGGTTTACTGTATTCTGAAACAAAGCATGCCAAGGAGTTTCCTCTACCCAATCTGTTCTTCCCATCTTAACCACTTTATTCCAAAATAACTCCTTATTAATCACTAAAAAGATTAAATTAGAGAAGTATCTTTGCAACAACAACAACAAAAAACAAAAACAAAAAACAAAATCCAAAAAAACAAGAGGCCAAAAAACAGTGACCAAGTACAATTTGTTATCAAGGCCTACACCAAAAGGGGCAAACATGTGCGAACAGAAAGGAGGTAGTTAGGGAAAGCTGTACTTCAGGGCATAGAAATTCTTTTTTTTTTTTCTTGTTATTTGTTATTAAAAGCTACATAACCTGAGAAATATATTATGTATTAAGCATGAACCTCCTGAACAGAGTCTATGGGTAAAGCCCATCTCCTTATCATAAACTTATAAAGGAGGAGAAGGGGCTCAACTATAGCAATAGTATAAATGGCTCAAAGGTTTTGACTGAACTGAGTTGTAGCAGATGTATGGCTGATAGCTGCCCCAGTCCGTTCATACAGCTACTTGTTATTTCCCATTTCTTAGGATATTTGTCTCAAATCTCTGCACTAGGTCCTATTGTTTAGTAAGAAAACCTAGCAGGGTTGGAATGGTACAAACAGTGAGAAATCATCTCTAATTACTAGGATTATTTCCATCCAAAGCCCAGCTAACCTTAGCTTCAAGTCAAATCCCTCCTTTCCAGCTTACTTCTAACCTTTTCCCTCATAAGAAAGCATACAGCTCATGTTCCAGGTGACTGAAATGTAATTGGGATGTTATAAAAAAAGAAATGTCAGTGCCTGAATTGTAGGTTTGTTGCTTTTCTGTTTTCCTTCCATTTCCTTATCTTTTATATGAAGTTGCAAAAACACAGCTTTGGAGTCTTTCAATCTCACCGGGCTTGTTTCATGTAATTTCAGCTAGACTGAAGGCTATTTTAAGGAAAGGCAATATTCTTTCTCTTTACTTGTTTAATGATCATTGCAGCTTTATCTGTACTTCAAATTGCGCAAGTAACTATGAGTCCAATGTATAATCCTTGGATAGCTAATAAAACTCAGAGCATGGAAATGCCATTCAGAATGCAGCCCTTCTGCCTGAGCATTGCATCGCATGCGATGATGAACATCACACTGTGACTATTTTGTCAGGATTGCCAACATTAGGATGCAGTACTGTGAAGGAAATTAAGTACAGTGAAATTGTTTATTTTATATTGCAGCATGCAAAAACATGCCCCATGAATATGCTAGGTTGTTTCAAACCTTATGAGCAAGTATCTTTTCCTGAAATGAGTTGATGATAAAGGTAAAATACAGGATTCCTTGATTGTTTTATACAAGTTTGATATGAATAACTGTTTTAGCAGTCTCTATCTGAAATATGCTAGGTTGTTCTGGGACAATTATATCCCATCAAACCCAACCACAAGACTTGTTCCAAAGCTGTACCCTGTACAAGAAACACTAGTTCATACTTGGTCTGTGGCATACAGTGAAAGACAAAATAATTATTTTCAAAAGTTCCCATTTGGTCTTCAAAAGAACTGAAAAGGCTTGTTTTTCCCACAGTTATTGGCTTCCCTCACTGAAGCTCTTCTTAAAGTTGAGACATTTGTACTACCTCTTTGATTTACAGATATTCCATTATTTAGTATGAATTGAGATCAAGACACAATCCCTTCCTCTGGGAGGACTGCAACACCACTGAGTTTTACTGGTTATTTTCACTGAACACGTAGAATACTTTTTTAGACTGTTGCTCCCTCTGTCAAATTTGGCTAAAAACTGCTAGTAGGCTTGAAAGTGACTGAAAAATAACAGAGGCACGCATGCGCAAAGTGGGATCTCATTACGCTTATTTTTATAGGGACAAGCTGAAACTACATCTCCAAATAGCCAGAAAATGAAATATATGTTTGGGAAGGAAAAGGTGTCTGGAATATAAACACATACTTTTTCCCTTGGGGTACAAGTGCATACTCTCAGTACCAACTCAGAATGCAAGATTAATGTTGATTTTTTAAAACCATGCATCTTCTACTGAAAACACAGGAACATCTTTGGCCAAGAAGAGGGTACTGATGTATTCTCCGAGTGAGATTTATTTTCTCCTTTAAAGGAAAAAAAAAATCTTTATGTTTTATTTCTTGACACTAGGGACTTACTGCAGTAAGAAATACAAAGAGGAAATTTATTAATGTAGGGTTTTTACTAACCATAATTGGCTGCCAAATGAATCAGAAGTATTTTACCACAAAATAGTTGATACAAGGAGCAAAATAAAGATCAGTTTGGGCCTCTCCTAGTCATCCTACTCTCTCTAGCCAACGGAGAGCAGAGCTAAATTTAATTCAGTTTATTTGTCATTTGGTTCTTAGCAAGCAATTATTTCACAGAAATAATGATAATTACTAAAATGTACTCCTTTGCACACACAGCACCAAAACACTGACAGAGTGTCATGACATATATGAGGTAGAGAGAATCACAGGACAAACTGGTCCCCATGAATGACTTTCTTGGGCAGTTTTGGAGTGGGTAGAAGGATGAAATTAGCCCCATGGATGTAATTTATTAGTATCTGAGGAAGACAATTAAATGTAACAGTGGATATTTATCATGATCTGAAGTGGCTCAAGGAAAACCCCTAGAAAACTACCAAATGAGATTAGTCTGTCGAGCGTCAGTTACATGTATTCTAGGAACAAGAAGTAGAAGCTTAATACTAGGGACCAACCAGATCATTACGGTTTGATCTTGGTAACAAAATGTGAAGATGAAGAATGTGATTATCTTTGGAATCCTCTCCTTGCCCTCCTGCTGCCTTTAGTGACCATTCGCATCACCAAGCCTTAGCTATCTTATGTATTGCCAGCATCACATACAGCAATCATTTTTTTCACTTGGAATGAGCTTGATCTCCTGAAACACTGACATATTAGGATCATGTGGTTGTGATTTGCCAATGTTGGGATAATACATGGGGCAGTGATACAAGAGCCACTTGTTCACTATTCGTGGTGGATTTTGGGTTATGATTTCCAAAGAGAAACTGAATTGTTCCACTGGTAGTTGATGGCTTTTAGTTGGACTACATGTCAAGCTTTATACCTGCAAACCTAGAAAATAAATGAAATTCAGGTGATGAAAAATTATGAAGCAAACACAAAGTCCATTTGAAAGCTTGAACTATAATCTGCCACATTCATAATATTGCAAGTCTGTATGCATTTGGGTTGCATCCTGAGTAACACTAGAGCCAACTTTCCTTTCCATACGGTCTGTCCAAAAATTTGCTCACCTACACAGTTAGAAAATATCACAAGTAGCAAAACTAAGTTTGTTGTTGCATAAGTGAGTGACTCTCTGTAGGAGGTAGGATTCACTTAGAGACCTCAGACATAATAGGATTTATGTGCATCATATCACACAGCCTGCACTCTCTGCTGTTCCTATATAAAGAAGATAAAGGAGATACTGGATCCATTACTGTGGTTTTCAACAGACAGATGATGCACCACCAGGCAAGTCAATTTATTGTTGAGATGAATCAGCAAAGATTTATATAGTAGACAGTGTTTTATGGATTAGTTGTTAAACCTTATTTTGATGATATACACAGATAAAAAGAGAGAAAAAAAAACCCAAAAAACACATACCTGTTGGGTAATGTTCGTTCACTGGCCAACTGTCGACCTGAAGTGTGGCATTGCCACCATTCCTGGTAAAGCGCACCACATGGTATTTGCCATCATTTACAGGTGTGCTTTCCTCTTTAATAGAGATGTCCACTGTGCCGATATTGAAGACTACACCAATCTTGCCCTGTTCCTGAAATGAAACAAGCAAGAAACAACTTGTAAAATGTTGCTGATTAGGGGAATGCTCTTGGCCTATAAATCTCTAGTGGGTATTTGTCAGTAGATGGCACTCAAGAACACACAGAAGCATCATTTTTTTGTTGTGTGAGGACACATTTCATTGGCTCCACTTCAATGCAAATATTTTTTTTGCACTCTTCTTTACAGCAGCTACCTGAGCGTAGTGACTCATTCGCTTCCTCAAAACATCATAGAGGACAACTAAGAAATCAAGCTATAAAACCAAGGAGACTGGGATAAATAATCATTTAGGCCACAACTCTACTGATCAGTAGTTACTTGTTAACTGCCATCTGAAATGCGGTCACAGGCAGGCACTGTCCAAACAACTGTTTTACAAAGAAACAGAAACAAATGGACAACCTCCACCCCAAAGTACGTAACTGTGTGTGCCAGCAAGAAATCAGTTAGAAGAAAGTGTTACAAGGGAGCAAAAAATCTAAACGTTCAGCTTTTATTTGGCCACTTGCAAGAAACCAACTGCTCCTAAACCAAGTGGAAATTGCATCAGACTTTTGAGGAACAGGAATAGCTGCAGTCTCTTATTTTCCTACATCTCGCCCCAAGCAATGCCTCACCACTAAACAGTCCCCTATTGCTTTTTCCCTAAATGTTCTACCAGTCCCTGACAGAAAGGGAAGAATAGGCAAAACCAGTTATACCAGTCACAGTTCTTCCTGTGCCTCCTCCCATATCCATTTCCTGTACAAGCAATGGCCAGATTCAATTACTTTAGATTGTAAAATACATATCCAGAGTATATTCAGGTTAGAAGTCCACATTTATTAATACTGATTTAAAGGTACCTGAAATTCCCATCACTGGGAACATACGTGTTATTCACAATTAACTAGAATGCATCTTTAAGTCGTCAACAAGAAAAGGTACAAGGTGTACCTTTTGTTCGAGGTGCTAGTATCAAGGTGTACTGCACAGATTGAAATCTGGTGCAGATATGCTAACTAAAATGTTTTATGTTGGAAAACAAGACATTTGCTAGTCACCCATATTATAAAATCAGCTGTATTTTGTTAACAGTTTCAACAGAGAAACCAAAGATGAAAAAGACGACAGAGACTGGATTACCATCTCATATCCACAAATAGCCTCTTCAAGACTGTACTGGTGCACACCAAAGAGGACTGAGGGTAGTTTCGTTGTTGCTATTACCTCATGTCTGCTCGGTAGACAATGAGGACCACCAGCTTCCAGGGCTGTTACTGAACTGACTTTCTACACTCACGTCAGCATCTCTCAGCAACAAGATGTAAATCTCCTTCTAGTACCTGAGGGTCATCTCACATTCCTCTTCTGGATTTACTCATGTCTTCTGGTATCAAGAGGTCCTTTCTTTAATACCTCCATGTCTTCCAATCTCCCACAGACACTCTTCGTTGATTCCTGCTTTACCTTACATTTCAAAGTTTCTTCATACCAGATAGTTATCATGCACTCCTTTTCCCAGATCCCCAATAGCTTAAACATCTCTTTTTGAATTTTTTCCCCCCTAATACTACTCTCCCTATTCTTCCACAACACTTTGCTTTTCATGACTACTGTTACTGGCTCGAGAGGAAGACAAAGCGTCCTGCAGCTGGAGAGGTCAAAGAAAACTGGACTGTGCTTCAGCTACTTCAAATTTAGCACTATGACGAGAATCATTCTCTTTTCTTACACTGGTAAACTTTAGACTCTACTGAACACACACACTGGATAGCAACAGTCTCACAGTACTTCCACATTATTATGCTACATGACATCAGTAATCACCGGCTAAGTGGCTGCTGCTCCCAGCAGACAAATGAATTCAGGTATCATTTGAAAACAACCTTTCTTTTCTTACACTACCCCAAAATCAAAGGGGTTTTCACTGAAGAGAGATCTATTTCACAGAAAGCTTTTCTGGGCACAGCTTTGTCATTTTTTTTGACAGAAGTAAGTGATTTGGCAACACTGAGTTAGTGAATATTTTGCTGGCAATCATGTAATTATCTTCATCTGTACAGTAATTAGCAAAGAATAACTTGATTTTTTCCTATACAATAAGACTCTAAAGATGCTTTTGGATGAGGTAATCTGGATACTAACTCCGTGTGGCTTTTCAAGGTGCTGTCCTGGGCAACAAACCTCCCCTGCTTCTTTTCTATCGCCCTCAAAGCATCAATCTCCTTTGGCAAACTACCAGAGGGACAGCTCTGAGAAAAGTCCACCCTGGAGCAGGTGCAGAGCAAGCAAGCAAGATGCAGAGCTCAGTCTTGTCTAGTGGAACAGATTCTCACCCGCCACAGAGGAAGAAGGGATTAAGAAGCACTCAGCAGAGAGAAAGCTCCATACCTTCTAGCCCTACAGGCTTAATGAGGCAGTGACAAAAATTTGCAGGTGGGGAAAAGGATAGAGGGAAGCTTTGCTAATCTCCCTTGCAGGAGAAACATTTCTGATCTTCCCTTTGAGGAAGAGGAGATAAGTGCCCTTCACTATTCTTTTTTCCCCAGGCTTGAAGAAAAACCCTATTTAAAGGGCCGGTAGTAACTCATAGATAAGAGGGTAAACTGGGACAGAGGAGGACTGTGAATGGCCTGTGGGCTTCCACTCTGCTGCAGAAAGGAGAGGAACGAGCAAACTGCCGCCCTCGCCATCCTATGTGGACGGCCACCCCTTCCTGGAGCCAAGGAAATACTGCTCTTCTCAAAGCAGCGAAGCACTTTGTTGCAACTGAGAAATGCAAAAATATGCGTGAAAATAAGCCAGCGTCTGATTGAAGCCCTACTGCAGCTCTGTTCAGCCCTTCCTCAGGCAGACCTCCCAAGGACTCTCTAAGAAGAGTTCTGCAGAAGCACGACTTTGTACTAGACTTTGATACTCTAAGTTGGATTGAGTAGCAGCCTGTCATGAGAATGGCTCTGTTCCAATTAGCAGGATAAAACACAATATAACACAATTCCCTGAAAGCATGGCTATTGAAGCCAAACTCCACATACAGACTTTGAAATATAGCTTATTTATAATACTTTATATCTCTAGGGTACCAGACTCTATAGAAAAAAAAAAGGCAACAACTAGTTTGCACATTTCTGTCAGGAGAAAAAAATAAAAAAGTAAAACTGGAAAAGAAAATTAAAGCAAAGAATAGTGACTGTGGACACTGGAGGCAAATCCAGGATTTATTCCCAAGATCTCTTCATTTCCACAGTTTCCTGCACTACAACACTTCATTAAAAGCAGCTTTTACAAAGATTTTCCTTCCTCCTAAATTTGAAAGACAAGCTTTACTGTTGAACTTTAATGCTTAGTCATGATGGATGTGACCTCTTTCATTCCCTTCATCAAATACTCAACTGAGTAGATTTTCCTTTCATGTTGCAAACAGAGATATTAACTAGACCAGCAATTCTGTGACCCACACACACAAAAATGATTTACTTCTGAGACACTATCTGTAGTGCTTATTTTGTAGTTAAGGAAGGAAAAAACAAAAACAAAAACAAACAAAAAGCCCAAATCATAAAGCAAAAGGAAAGCTGAATACACTGCCACACAGGGTGCACAAGATGCAAGCCCCAAAGATCTTAGGAGAATTTTAGAAAACCATCTGCATTTTTTCCTCTCTGCATCAGTATTCACTGGGCTGCTTCAGCCACCTTCCAAGCAAAGGTCAGCTCTTGGCCTTGACTAACTTCCTTCAGACCGCTGAGTTACATCAAGTGCTGGCAGCACATCATGGAAAACTGAGAAATATTTTATTTATAAATAATGAAGTGAATACACCATTCAATCTATATTTTAATTCACTCCTTCATTACTGAGCCAAACAGGATTTTTGAAGTTCCTCAAGAATTTATCTTCCCTTGACTTTTCCATTGAAACACTACCATCAAAAGCTACCCTCTCCACACTCACAGCCCTTCTGGAGATAACTTCTGCCATGATGTCACATTAATTATAATTGTTAATTAAAACTATATAACCATAATTGTTATATGCATCACCCTTAAGGTTAGAGCATACCGCATGGTAGCTCCACAATGCACTGGTTTCAGATGAAGACTGCGAAATCCCAAACATCTAACATTTCCATAGATATTTTCCTCTCTCCCAAAGGAAGCCTACCTGTACTTCTGACACATGCTGGGTCCTTACTTTCTCTGTACTCTTGCTCTACATTCTGTAAGTATCTTTCTTCCTGCAGCAGACAGGGAAGAAACTCAAATAGGGGTAGGAGTGATTTTGTAAGATGAGCAGTTGGATTATGTTAGAGAAGACACACACATGAACAGCCACAAGCACTCTGTGTTCTCTGAAGGACTTTACCTTTGGGACTTCTTTTCCTTAATCTAAAATTCAAATCACCCAAACTAAAAGTATACAGCTGTTCCCTGTGTACGGAAAGCACTTCATTTCAAAAATCAGGAGAGACAACCCCAGGCAAGAGGACAAATCCTACATGCAGCTGCATCAAGGTGAATCAATAGTAATTCTGTTGAAGTAACTCAGGATTCTTATTGTTGCAAATAGAAGCAGGCTTTATCCCAATATTTTTCCTTTGCTCCATTTTCTCTGAAAGCCAAGGCAGAAGAAAGAAGCACATCTAAAGAACAACTAATCTTACTAGAATGTCTGGAAAACTGTGTTCCCTCACACATTTTACTACATCATTCGTTAGCAGTCACAACTGTGCAGACTGCCTCCTCCTCCTGCCTTTGCTGGTTCCAGCATGACTAGACATCAGCTAAAACTTGGCAGACAATACCCCTGGTTACTGCTTCCGAAAGATCGCTGCTGATTTTGCTGCTCTGATTTCAGGGCAATGCAAGCTCCTTTAGTAACACAATAAGGCATTGCTCCCTGTAGGAAGGCTTTGTTAACTTAATTTTTATTTTTTTTCCTGCTCTCCTGCACACACATTCTTACATTTCAGCTCTGCTACTTTCCAAGGTACGAAAATAGCTTTGTTTCCTTGGGACCTCAAGCACTGTTGTTCGTAGAATGGTTTCTCTCTTTGTAGCCTCCTCACAGATCAGCAGTCTGTAGTTAACAAAAAAAAGACTAAACTTTTATTTCTCCCTCTTTGGAATTTTCTCTTTTTTTTTTTTTTTTTGTTGTTGTTGTTCTTTGGGATTTTCATTGTGTTTTTCCTCAAACTTGATGCTGGATCAGAGCCCAGATGGCAGATCACTTTCTGTGGTTTGGAGGACTTTGCATAAAAACACTAACGGTAGTGAGGCATGAAGCAGAACTGACAGCAGAGATGGGTATTCCACAGGGAATACACACACTAATCACTGCAACGTGACATGTTCCTGCAGCTAGAACTGCATGAGGCATTAGACTTTCCAACACAGGCATGTAACTAGATTCAAGAGAGCAGATATTAGAAGCTGTGTGCAGTATCAAACACAAGGTGTTTATTCGTACTGCACTCTGGTCACAAATACTGCCATTTTATCAGTGCCGTTACACTTGGAGATAAGTCTGAATGCAGATTTCAAAATATATAAAATGCAGTTGTGCAAAGGGAAGTCTCTTCCTTTATCCAAATAATGACAGCTGGGAAGCCACGGTGAGTGGCCAGTACAGTCAGTCCGGTAAATTAAATATAATAAAAGCAGCACAGCTTGTCAAAGAAATGACAGATACTGAAGTTCCTTTGACTTAGAAGCTTTTTGACCACGGTTTCCAACACTTTTCCAGTACTTTATAGTTGTGTTGAAACAAGAGACAATGGTTTCAAGAAGGGAGAAAATATACAGGTCAGCTAATTTGGGCCTTTTGTGTGTGTGTGTGTGTGTGTGAGAGAGAGAGAGAGA
>NW_010583356.1:379941-390023 GCF_000705375.1 Tinamus guttatus | reverse complement strand
GAATCCACTAAATCCTAGTTACATAACCATTTATCAGAGAGAAAGGTAGACATATAGAATAAAATAAATAGAAATTATTACCCCTCGGGGCCATGGTTTTTAAAAGGAGCAATTCTCACAGATACATAATTTATAAGGTTAAAAAGGACAATTGTGATAATCTAGTCTGCTCTATAATGTTATATGAGGCTATATACCTTCCCTGAATTGATTCTTTATTAAACTAGAGGATATATTTTAGAACAACACTCATTCGCCATCTAAACGTTTACAGCTGAGGAAAAACAAAACAAAATCTCAGAGTCATTGAAGCTATTTCTCTGATGAGACTGGCCCAGTATTGAACACAGTCAAAAAAGAAAGCAGAACATCCAGAATTATAGAGAAAAGGAACAGTGTACAAAAGGAAAATCCCTGTTTTAAGTCAATAGTGCACCTTTGACTTGAATTCTTCAGCACCACTCTCTCGGCTCTCAGAAAAGAAACCGAAGAAACAGAAAAGGTACAAAAAACCACAACAGTTAAATATATAAAAAGATAAAAGCATTGAGAATATGGAAACAGGAACAATTAGCCTTGCTTTTTTTATTATTCAAAGAGCTGTGAATATGTAATAAAATCATTTGTAATAAGTCTAAGTAAAACAAGTACTTTGTGAGAGAGCACATAACTGAATTGTGCCACTTGTGATCACAAGATGTTTGAGATGCCTGTGATACATTGAATTAATAGACAAACTCACAGGAGAAAAGCCTATAATGAGCTACTGGCGACAACTATGTGGCTTTAAGGACCTGCTGAGCAAGAAGTTATAAATTGCTACACTTTTTACATCTTTTACATCCTATAATGAGCCATGTAGTGTTGTATTTCTATAAATGCCCTGTATGACTGTGAGCAAGTCCAAATTTCCTTGAAGGTTCTCTCTGCATCAGCCTGGTATACTGAGCCCAACCTCAGCCCAAGGGAAGTGCTTGACCAGAGGACGTCTCAAAGCTTCAAACTGGTCGTTTCTATTACTGCAGACTCTTCTCCCAGCCTTTCAGAGCATAAGGAAAAACAACTCAGATATCCGAGCTTTTCATTAAAAATCTGGTTTCCTAGTCCTTAATTTGATCTTTCCTGTGGCTCCTGAAACCCCTTCAGCTTCTTGAAATACAGACACCAGGAATTTGTAACAATGGTTTTTAAAAAATTAAACATTTACGTAGCTATATATTTTCAAAGATTATTGTTTATCCTTTGGCCACAGTCTTACAAGGGGAGCTCACATTCAGAGGCTTATTCACCATGATGAACAGTCTTGTTCAGGTGTGCCTTCTGGGAGGACCCCATATTGAAAGATGACCTCTACCCTCTGTTTTGAGAAGCATGGTGTTATTTGGCTGGAGTAAATATACACAATTTCCTTGCTTGGAGCTTACCAAGCTATCCAGGCGGCCCTTCATTATTTGCCATTTAACATTCCTTTACATAGGACAGGCAGTATTAGATGATACTTTAGTTTATGATCCATCCTGCATAGGACTGTAGCACAGCATTATAGCGGTATTTAAGCATGCCTTGTTTTTTCCTGTTCTTGAAAAGTTTTTTTGACCAAACACCTTACAACAGCACAGAAATACTGAGTTACCAGCAGTATGCCAAAGGCCTGTTCTCGCATGAAAGTCATTTTACTTTTATCTTATCCCTCCTGCTCTCCCTCTTTCAATCTTGGCCTTTTATCAAGTAAACGCGTATTTCAAAGATAAAATGATCTTAAAGTTGAGCCAAGAAATGGACAAGAAGCTCATTTGTGTGGCAATTCTGTTAGGATCTGGCATGATCAACACAACAGCATATTGCACACGAGGTATTTCACCCAAAGAGCAGCACACATGATATACGGAAACTGCATTTTTTCTGCCCAAAATCCCCACATCTGGTAATAGCTTTACACATCACTAAGTTTTTAGATAAAATGAATACACAATTACAACAGAATTACACTTGAAAATTAATTTGGCACCTGACTTTTCTATACAGCTCATAGGTTAACAGTGTTAACTTCATTTGAGACCTTTCTAATGTTAACTCTCTCACAAAGACATAATCTAGTCTCATCAGGGCACGTGACTGAAAGACAGAACAAACTCCTCTTTTGCTTTATTGCTGCTCCATCATGTGACCTTGAACAACTTGAACTTCTGTTTCTTTCCATCTCTTTTGTCTACTTAGCCTGTGAAGTCACAAACTTAGCATAGACTTGTATGTGGCTTGCCACAGCAGAGCCCTGGTATCCAGCAAGACCTCCAGATATTCTAGTAACACAAATTATTAATAGCCAGCAGTGTACCATGCTTTATAGTATCATCATTTCTGTCACCAGGCTTGTACTAAGCTTCCCTTAAACTTACTTCCACAGCAAAGGCTGTGGAATACTGTGGCATATCCACCTGCTCAGGCTTCAATCTGACACCTGCTGAGCAAGGAAGGCCTAGTAACCAGGGCTGTTCAGAGAAGCTTCAATCTGACACCTGCTGAGCAAGGCCTAGTAACCAGGGCTGCTCAGAGTTTGAGAGAACAGCTTCCTTTTGCATCACTCAACACCTAAGACTATTTCTCCGCTTGTCCACTGGCTCACTAGCAAATACGCTATTTACATGATAATTTATTTTCCCAGTTTACGATACGCCTCATGAAAATCTACCTTGTATAAACTCTAACCATAACTAGGACTAAAGGCATTGACTTTATAAGATATTAGCACCACAACCTGTAAAATACTATGAAATAGTAGCTTTTGACACAATTCTGGACTATGGTAGGAAGTGCTGACTGCTGACGATGGCTTCCATTTTTCTAAAGGACTAAGCCAAACCACAGCCTGTGTGGCACTGAAGCACGTAAAGCATCCCCAGGCTGTTGCTCTTCTCCCTCAGTACACAAATCAGCTGATTAAAAACAGGCCTTTATATGTCTGTTTGTTAGTGCTGCTGTGCAACTCCCTCCTCAGACAAGAATGTCACCATCCCCTAAAAATGTCACATCCAGTCAATGGAGGAAGGAAATCAAGGAAAAGATTGCAGTAGCAAGTCAGATTTTGGAATGGCACAAGAACAAGCAACCTGCTCAGAAGCAGAGATCTCCCAGAACAAAACATCTTCATCCATCTCATAGTGCCTCCACTGGAGGTTTAATCCACCATGTAACGCTGCCAACAATTTACGCTGACAAAAGCCGCAGTGGCAGTTACACAAAATAAGGCATAACAGATCTGATACTTACAGGCAGCATAGAATAAACTGCGTGCTTTTTACGACTAGGCTTCCTTATCAAGAGAGTTTGTACAATTTGAGATGTCTGTGGGCTGAAGGCACAACATACATCATACGCTCCATAATAGCAATCAGAGCTGCCTGTCTCAAGCCATAACCATAGAAAAATGAGGGCCTGTCAAGAAGATGGCATTAAAGAAAGGACACTTTGCTTTTTGACAGGAAAGGTGATCACACATATCAACTTGCCACCATCCAATTAACCCCAGCATAGCAGACACAGAAGTGCAAGGGGTAAAAAGGCTTTTGACAAAAGTCAGTCGATCTGAACTTGCTCTTGCTTAGAGCATGTTTGTTTTTAATACTATAGTCTACCCTTAACCATAAACAGTATTTTAGGGTTTCAGAGTGTTGTAACAAAGCATGCTCAAAGGTATTCTGCTGCTAAGGATAGATTAATTGCCTTTTCATTATGTTTATTTATGGCATTCTAATAGAATTTAATATAGCCAGGGTCTATAATCATTTCGAAATCTATAAACCAAATTTAATGAACTTTATATAACATCAACAGTGTATTGCAAATAAAGCAGCAAGTTTCTGTACCAGACAAAACAACAGTCTTGAGCTAAGATTGGCTAGGCCTCCCAAACTGGACGAGGCAATACACACGTGCAAGTAATACGAAAGCACAAAGAGTGCATGGATTCTCTAACAGTTTATTTCTACAGTTTTGAAAGTTTTTTTTTTTTAAGTTGCCGTATTTTTGTGAAACAAGTGTAACGTGGCTTTTCGGATGTGGCTAGACTCCAGCAAAAGGCTCTTCCAATTTTACTACAAGGGTTTTCCTAATATTCTGAATAAGGATAGAAAATCCACATTGCAATATAATGAACATGAATAGTGCATGAACATGAATAGTACATGAACACTGCAGCATGGGAAATCTGTGCTCATATTTCTCATGAAAATTAGCCAAATTAAGGCACTTCTCTGTAATAACTTTCTTATAAAGCTCCTCTTTGCTAAGGAACAGTCAATTATCAGTAATGGTAAGAGCAAAGAGAAACACAGGACTTTTCAACAGGCAGTTCGTAAGGGAGGCCGACAGTATGGTCTCCATGTTGCAGCTTAGAAAGCAGAGACAAAGGGAGACAACTTGCCAGAATTTTGCAGGAAGCAGAAGCTAAAGAGAATAAATAGCTCAAAGGCCTTGTAGGTCACAGGTGCATTCTCTACTATTTACATTTCTTGGACTTCACTGCCATAAAGAATCATACTTTACATATGCATAGGGCATACTATTAAATAAATCTACCCAGCAGCCACCCCTTTTCCTTGACAGCCTCTCTATCTAGTTCAATTTGTGTCTCTTCATGATCTGCTGCTAGCAGCTATCGGTATCTAGTGCACTGTGTCCACTTCCAAACCCTTCAAAGTGAGCACCTCTACACCTGGATGGCCCTGAGCTGCTCCAACCCTCAAGGCAGACATTTCTTCTGTTAATTTTCCCATTCAAAATGAACAGGCAGCCTCAGAACCTACATGGAAAAAGCATCTTAAACACATGCTGAACTTTTCTATAGAGGCAAGATGGAAATTTTTTTGAATAAAGACCAGGTTGGTCCTCTAAGTGAAAACTTACCTGTTTGTATACTTATTGTGTGTGTGTTGTGGAATTTACTTACTGTAAACTGCTTAGCAATAAGGCATCAGCCAGGCATCTTGCCAAATTTGTATCATGTAGGATAGATCAGAGCTCCTAATGCCAAATTGTAGCTTGATTATTGGAAAAGGATGCTATAAAGAAGGCTGAAGTCCTTCTAGGGCTAATTCTTTAGCAGAAGAGAGGAAGAAGGACTAAAGAATAAGGAGGATATCAATGTCACAATTTCAACTTCTTTGGTTTTTTGTTTTTCTTTGTTGTTGTTGTTTTGTTTTCTGTATTCTAGGCAAAAGCTAACATGAGATGAGGCAGGACATCCAATAGATGAAACTAAACGGCTTGCTTAGGATTGCTGACAGCCTAACCTTATTAGGATCCCAGCTTCCCTTAGATGATGTGGATCCTCTGAATTGGGAATTTATTAGGGGAAACATAAGGGAATCAAGTCTGAAGCTATATTTCTTCACTCAGCTTCCCTCTTTGCTCAATTGCTCACTCACATCAGTTTCTATGGGAAGATACTACGATTCCTAAGATCTGCAGTAAGAGACAAAGCACTATCTTTACAAATAACAATCAATTCATAAAATTTGTATCTATGCTTAGTGCACTGGGGCAAAGAAGAGAGAGGATTGGGAGGCCCGTTCCTGTGAATCAAGCCATTTTCCCTATACCTCCTGGTGTATAAATAAGACAGCATAAGACAGCTCGCATTTGATAAAAGCACAAGAGAAGTAGTAGAGTAGATCTTTATGATGGCAATGGCCAAAACGGCCAGATCAGCTGGCCAACTGATGACATGATGAACTAGAGTGGTTTACCTAGACAAATATAAAGATCATAAAATAACTCCATAGTGTGCCAGATTGAAACAGGCCACAGATGTCCACCCTTTGATTAGGATAGAGATTTTACAAGTAAGTTCAAATATCTAATGGCTTTTAAAGCTACAGAAGTCTCGTGACTTAGATGATACAGTTAGAGCTTACATGATAAAAGTGGAACTTTTCTTGCCCAGCACTGAACACTTGGTAAATACTATCCAAGTAAAGTAAGAAAGTTCCCATTCTCATTCCTTATCTTGCCAACATGCTTTTGAAATAAATAGGTCAAATCCTGAAATTTGTATTCAGGCAAAAACTTTGCAAAGAACCCAGATCTGAAGAAAGACTTGACTCGAAACCATATGTTCAACCATATAGTCTTTAGATACCTGATTTTAAAGAACTGCAAGTTAGCTTACAAAAATAAAAGTAGCATGTGTCTTACCTCATTTTTTGCTCAGTAATACGACCAGAGCCCTATTCGCCAGACTCTATCCTTCCTAAACAATCTAGTCACCTGAATAGCTGATTGGAAGAGTCAATTAAATTGCAACAGGTTGATTGTGTGAACTGAAGATGAGATAAGGGTGATGGATGTCTTTGGCCAGGTTTCTGTGCTTCATGCGAATGAAGAACAGTACTGGCATCATATGGTATGGGAGCTTAGGTTCGGAAGGCAGATACAGCAAACTACTGACAAAACAAAGAAAAATCAAGACAGTGTGGTACATACAGCAAGCCAACCTGAAAGACTGGACTGAGGACCACCACTTTAGTTTCTGAATCTCTATACCTTACCCAGATCTCTAGGATCCTGTCTCCATCTCTAGTGCTTGCCTTTCATCTCTGCCTGTAAAGAGGAAATAAGGAAGCCTTAGCTGGAAAGGGCCTATAGCCAAAAACTACGGTTGCATCCTGGCAGCAGCTGGTGAGGCAGGTCACGTGAGTGGAATTCACATAAAACACCACAAATATGGTTTGTTCCTTGGAAATCTTACCACGGCCTTGATGACACAGTGATTTAAAAATCGGTAATTTGGAAACTGGTTGCTATGACGTGTAGAAGCATAAGATGATAGAGACCAAGAGCTGTCCCTGGGATCAAGACTCCCATTAGCATGTCAATGAAAATGCACATGGGAACATGGCATACAAAACCTTGCAGAATAACAGGAAGCCCCACATATTAGAGGATCATCCTGCATCTGATACCACTACAAACATGGTGCTAAGCTCCAACACAAGCTGTGATTTAGGTTCCTGCCTGATTACAACTTATTGACATTTTATCCTTCTCCTGAATAGCTAACCACCAAACATGATTCACGCTCTTGTACTGGGGAAGAATTGATTATATAAGTGAAAAAGACTCTACGCAATATGCCTAATGTCAGTAGGATAACCTACTTCATAGCCTTAAGGCTCTGCACTCTTCAAGATGGCAATGGAAGTACCTCACCCATGTGCTTCCTCACCCTCTCGGGGCTGCATATCTTACTCCGTTTGTAAACTTGGTTACTTGGTTTCAAGGAAGCATGAAATGGGCTTGACTGTTTTGGTGTGAGAGGCTAATGGTAATGGCTGCAGTCAAGAGAAAAAAAAAAAAAGATTTGATGAGGGAATCAAAAAGCCAGCAGTTGGTCTTGATCTGGATAAAAATAATGGAGAGGAAGAGGTGCTAAGCGCCTCCTGAGCTCCCATCTTCAAATAATTTTGCAGACATGCAAGATATTCCCTACCTCCAACCACCCCTCCATCCCTCTTCTTTTTAATTTAGGCAGAAATTGGGTGCAAGAGACAGCAAAATGAAAACTCCCTAAGTGCCATGCTGACTTACCAACAACCCCCTCCTGTGAGGGCTTCTAAGAAAAGGAGTGGGATTCAAAGTCCACAACCTATTCTCTTTCCAGACTTTCAGGACAGATGGCTCGTAAAGAGCTCCAAATTAGAGACTGCACATACTAAATAGGCTGGTATTTGAGGATCTGCAGTTCCCCAAACATAAATTGCACGGATGATAACTCATTTACCAGAGACTACTAAAAAAAATACAAAAGAACTATGCTTTCTTTTTATTACCTTCATGGACTGAGCTCAGCTGCTAACCAGAAAGGAAGGGCATTTAATCGCAGCCCCTATCCTTCCATTGCAGCAGTGTTTATCTGGGAACACATTTGTCTTAAAAACTGTTGTTTTGAATTGATCCTCTGAGTCATCTTAACCCTACTAAGAGTTGAGGCTTGGGTACGCTGTATTATTTTCTCAAATCTACCTGTGGTTTATTTGCAAAAGCTACCTTTCTATCATTTTATTGACACAAAAATGGAACCTGCACTTAACCCTGCCACAGCTGCTAACTGAACACAAATCAAAGACTTCCAGTCTTCACTGGCAAAAATATGAACTATTCTCTCAAACTGAAAGAGCCACAGCCGATTTGTATTTGCCGGTTTCAAAAACTGATGGAAACCATGATATCAGGGCTACCCCACTCAGAAAACCCCGGACACTCAGTCTCAGAGAACCTCCCTGTTTTGTCTAGGGGTCTTCTTGCTGTGACAATCAATTTGGCAAAAATACTTTGCAGTTCCATTTGTGTATGTTTTCACTTTGTCTTTTGGGGCTTTACACAGAGTAAATTGCAGCACAGCATAGTTGTTTTGTTTGTTTTTTTTTTGGTCTTGTATGATAGGGCTGGAACAATGAGCTGAATTTCTCCTTCCTGAATAGCCTCATAAGGCTAGGAAAAGGAAAAAATGAGAGAAACAGGGGAGAAGGCAGATCCATGAAGGCATCAAAAACATATGCTAAAATGCTACTCCTGGCAACAACAAGAGAGCAGAGAACAACTCAGGCTACTAAGTACAGTGCTCATGACCAGAGCAGAGTGTCCTGTGTTCAGGACACTGCAGCAGTTTTTCTAAGTATTAAATTATAAATGTTTTAAAGGGTATTTTTAAGTTACAGTTGGTCACATTTGGGCCTGATGATCTTTATGAAGTCCTGTTAGACATCTTCTTTTTAATTAAGGTAATAGTGCCAGGAGGCTGAGTATTATTTTTTACCTCATGAATTCTATTATTAAATGACAAGGAAAAAAAAAGTATCCAAACAGCTCAACAGGGCACACGAGGGTAGGAACATTTCAGCTGGTCTGAACTGTCAACCCAGTCCCTGCAGGCCCAGATCATAAACAGTTGATGTTGAGCTGCCTTTGTGGATGGGAGCCCTGGCTTTGCCAGTGCTCAGTACCTGCAGTTCCAAGCACAGCTAAAAGGATCTATGAGCATTTGCCCAATCTCACAGTCACTAGAGAGCAGCCTAATGCACAGAACGGGTGGAACTTCTGCAGAAACGCAGGCGAGTCTCCTTTTTGCAGAGACAGGATGACATTTCTGCAAGATCCCTTTCTGTTGACTATTAGAGAATTAACACTGGATGTTATCCCAACACGATAAACGGAAAAGATTGATATGCTAATACTTTATGTGGCACAGGCAAGGTTCACAGTTTTGTTTAACCAAATTTTGACATGATACAGCATTGCTATCATGTAATTTCATTCTACAGTTTCAAGGGAATTACTTAGATTTGCATCAGAAACTTCAATGACTAGAGCTATACAGATTGTGATAGTAGAAAAGGCTGGAAAAATTACAATAATTCAATCCGATAAGCCTTAAAAATGGGAATGGAGTAAGATATAAAAGAATATACAAAACTGAGAAGGTTTGGTCAAATAGTTGAATTCACCTTTTCTCATTAAATGACAACTACTGAAATTAAGCATCAACTTACTTTTTTCTTAGTACAATTATAATTCTAGGCACCTACCTGCCAGTAGATATTAGAGACAGCTGCACTAAAGATGAACATTCATAGGAATAACAAAAATATCCAAGGATGAAATTTTCTTTTTAATTTCCTTTTTTGTTATGAACACACTGTCAGGCTCCAGAGTATACTATGAACTGATAGCTTAGGAAACTGTTACAACAGCCCAAAGAAGATGCTTCCTTTTCTTGCATTGGCTCTTCCAACCCAAACTAACCAACCCCAAAAGACCCCCTCAAAATATTTCCATGCTTAAAGTTAGTATTAGGAATATCCATCACTTATAAGTTTTCATCAAGAATTACAGAGCTGTTTCCATAGACAGTAGAAACTCAACCTGATTTTTTGAAATTACATCCTAGTGTTAACTCCAACAGTAAAACAAGTAAACAGCTTCCCTCATGCACAGCATCACATTTTTCTTGGTCACCAGATTTATGAAAGCTTAAGGAAACATTTTCACGTAATCCATTCCTGAAAATACCTATAATATCACTGCCT
>NW_010583356.1:347173-379072 GCF_000705375.1 Tinamus guttatus | reverse complement strand
ACCCTCTTTGATGCATTTTACAGGAATTGGTGTGGTATATGTGGTCTGACCAGAAAAATCTTACTAAAAAGCCATTTCTACTTTACATCCATCATATGTTTTTGAAGCGAAGTGGATGCTATGGTTCAGTTAGTTTCCTAGACAGATGAACTTTAAGGGGTCAAAAAGCTTCAGTGGCCACAAATAAGCAATGTTTGACACTATTGATATTTCATCTGCCATTTACATGAAAGCTACGGAAGGAAGTCAGAACCTTTCATTGATTTCACTGTTCCCTGTGTTGATGGAATGGTATATTAGACCCCTCTACTAACTAGTAGTGGGGACAATATTTAGAATGCTCGAGGCTTCTTCCGTTCCACAATTACTTGCAGTCAGTACCTGGAGACAGATTACTTTGCCTCAGAGCGATTTGGCTCTCCAGGCTAAACAGCCACCAACCACCTGAGAGCAACAGCACAAATCATATACACACAACCTGACAGATTATAAGTCTTGACTCGAGGCTGGAGTCTCCAGGCACATCCAGCTTTGAACATTCAAAAATGTCTGGAGAAAAACAGCATGGAGAAACAGAGAGAAGACACGGGAATCATTTTGCAAGGCAGTGCTCCTCTAATTGCTCAGGAACCAAGAGGCAAGATGCAATCAGTCACTCCTGCCAATTCACTGTTTAGCTTTGATATAGTGCAAATATTAGCTAAACCAGTGCAAGACTCACCTAGCCTGATGAATATTCAAAATTCTCTATAGCCAGCAAATGGACTGGCAGAGTACCCAACTTCTCATTTATTATACAAGAGAAAAAACATTCAGTTTAACTGTGGCCACATTATTGGGTCTATTCATTGATGTCATTTCCAGACTTAAGGATGAGCGGCAAAGTGCTACCACAGAACTAAGCATCTTTTTTTTCTCACCACCTCATGGTTCCTGCACGACACAACTGCTGCCATTTACCCCGAGGACAAGCCAGGGGACACATCCCAGCCCTTTCCAGTTTTAAGCTGAAGAATTTTAAAAGTAGTCAGCACAGAACCCTGGAGCATAGGGATGGTAATTGAGTACCTTTGTGGTTAAGTATTTGATTCCCTTATCCCTTGAATGCCAAAAGGCAAACTATGGTACTGGAGACTTTTTTTTGCATGTTCTAACATCCTACAGCTTATTTATCGCATGGACTTTGGAGATTAAGAAGCTGGCATGTCTCAATCATGTTCTATTTGTTTGCCTATCACAGCACAGAGCAGAATGCAATTTCAGCATAAATCACTCTACATGATGATCTAAATCTTTACATTCTCACTCAGTTTTCACTAAGCCATTGGTTCATGTTTTCTAATGAGTTTTCCCTTGATTTGGTTTCCACTTTTTCCACTCCTGCACCTCTGCCAAAAGAAGAGACTGGACCTCTGAGCATTGTAGGGATATGGATAATACACAGAGGTAGCAGAAAGGAAACTCTGCTTTACCTCGAATAGTGTCAGAGCACTGGGATAAGAGCCCTGGTCTGGAGCTGAAGGAGCTACTCAAGCCTCCCCATGCATAAAGCACTAATGCTGAGGGGCATGTGCACATCGAGAGCCATCAGATTAAGTTCAAATGATTCCCCTGTTGTTTTTAAATGGCTAAAACTATAGCCTAATCACATGGACGGCCCTTTAGCTCTGCTCCTGAAAATATTCACTCAGAAAGGAAACAAAATTTAACAATATTCAGGACACAATTCATCCAAAGATACTTCATTAGGATCCAAAAGGTGAAAAATGCATGGGACCAGGTCTGGCTTTTCCCTGCTTGCACACTAGGAGTAATAATACACTGCCATCTCATAGGAGCTTTAATCCAAACTGTTGCAAAATGCTTTGACATCTACTCAAATATACGTATGTTGTTAATATATATTTTTGCTCAGAATAAAATACAAACTGTGATCATCCTAACAACACTCTGCACATAACTTAATGGACCAAAAAAAAAATGCTGGCAAAATTATGCAGTCTTTCATACTTTATACTACAGAGAACAGCCATCACAGCACTGGAAGGTAACATAAACTTTCCAATTCCCTTCTGCCTTTTCTTTTAAAGAGGATATTCATGATGCTTCTGACAATTAGAGACCTGCAAACCCTACGTCATTGCCAAGTATAGTAACAAAAATAAATGCCATAGTTTATTAAAAAAGGATAACGTAACACCAATATTCTTTAAGTAATCAAATCTATTAGGAATCTTTGGATCTACAATGAAACACTAGATAAAAGAAAACAGGTGTCAGATGGAATTTCAAAGAGCCCTTTTAAAATGCGCTCTACCAAAAGACAGTATAAAAACCATAATAGGAGAGAGTGCTGCAAAGAATTAGAAACTGATAAAAAAAGACAGTAAACAAACTAAGAATAAAATTCTGTTTTTTTTTTTTTCCTGAGTATGACAAAGAAAATAATAGAGAAGTTCTGCTTAAGGAGTCCTGTCTCCCATAATTGTCAGTGTTGTGGAAAAGGAGTAAATAAGAAGGAAACAAATCTGCAGCTGGCATAAAATTATTTAAGTTATTACTTAGAAAAGCCCTATGAAACTGGTCTACACAATGGTAAATTAAATTTATTCTTGACAGATGCAAAGAAATGCACACTGAAAAGAACTAATAACTGCATATATATGCTGCTGGGTTCCAAATTAACTGGAAGCACCAAGGGAAAAGGCCCCCATGCATCTCTCAAACTGTCAAGGCCTGAACACAAGACACAACACAGGACAAACATCCTAAATGAGGGATACAGCAAAAGCATTCAGGCAGAAAACTTAAAAGGCTCTGGGATTTGTTTCCTTATTACAGATTATTATTTCTGGAAACCATTCCTTGTTGTCACCTATTTCTGATACTGGCAAGTTTTAGCACCAGAATTTGACAGACATCAAAACAGACAAACGAACACAGGTTGATTCCAGAAAGAAAAAGAAAAATAAAAGAAAAAGTGATGGAAAGACACATCCACAGATACGCCTACACATGAAGACGCAACTGTAGTGTCATCTACCCTGCATCCTGCAAAATAGCCAGAGAAGCAAACGCTTCTCATGTGGATAAAACCGAAGATGCTGCAAGTGACCTTCCTCATGACTTGTGGAAAGCAGGAACAGGAGCACTAGCCTTCCCGTTAACATCAGCGGGCACAGCAGGAGCTCTTGCAGTACATGACAGGATCACGACCACATGGCTGTCCAGTCCCTTAAGAAAACCTCAAAGGCAGCACGCTGCTCTAAAACAAACCACCACCCACCCCCAAATCCCCACTCCATTACGAGTTATGGGAGAAAAAAGCATGGATCTTTCTACCACACGGTGACACTGGAGCCCCTTGGTAAGGTTCTAGTGTGGATGAGGTAATTCCTGAACATAATGAAAGCATGCATATTTTTGACAGAGAAGACATTTCTGTAGGAAGCACAAATTTAAACCTCAGGATGAAAACCAACCAGTAAGTCACAGAACGAGGAAGCAGCATGCTTATTGCCCACGTATTTCTTCAGAAACTACCCCACACAAACCAACAGCCTAAAGAATCATCATCATGTCTACAATATTATGAAGCAATCCAGTTTTGCCTTTGATAACATTTTGTCAAGATGTACATAGGAAAAGTATATATTCAATTTCCTTTTTTTTTTAGATTACAGAGTCACTGCTCAGACTTAACTCCTAGCTTTTTCATCTCTCTTCACGGGGTAAGATACATGTCAAGCAAGCCAGAGCTCTGCACGGTTTACACCAGTACTGGAAAGATGGTCAGAGCACAAGCCAGACGTGCTCATTTCCAGGAGATTCCATTCTAGGCAAGGCAAAAGGAGGCCCGCTTGGCTCTGTAGGTGCTGCAGACAACAGAGACTGCAGACACTCTGTGGCAAATGCTCTGTAACAACTCACGAGGTAGAGAATATGACCAGTCAGAGGGATGGAATGTGTGGGAGGAAAAGAAAGAAAAAAAGAAAGAAAAAAAGAAAGAAAAAAAGAAAGAAAAAAAGAAAGAAAAAAAGAAAGAAAAAAAGAAAGAAAGAAAGAAAGAAAGAAAGAAAGAAAGAAAGAAAGAAAGAAAGAAAGAAAGAAAGAAAGAAAGAAAGAAAGAAAGAAAGAAAGAAAGAAGAAACTTGTGATTATTTTGCCAGCATATGCATAGGTTAAATAATAAGGCATAAGCAGTAGTAACTACAAAAAACAAGGATCCTATCCCAAACATGAGAGCTCCCTACTGACATAATTAGACTTAAAACAAAAAGAAATGCTCCACACAGCCAGGGCAGCAAATTCACCTTGGATGTGATCTCCTTTAAGCAGATGTGGGCCTGTTCAGAACTAAAGGTGAAAGAGAAAGCCAAAGCTTGTTCTTTACTGTCTTGCCTTGAACAAGCATTTGCACTCACACAAATATAGTGAATGTAAAAAGCTGCCGAAACAGAATCATTAAATTTCCATATGCTTCTGGTGGGATAAAGATAAGGGCAGTACGTCATAGGCAGGGAGATCCAAGTTCGTGACAGGAAAGAACGTTAATAACTTATTCAAGTACCAAATTACACATATCCTCACACTCTTGCACATCACAATAAAATGCAAAATTCAGACGTCAGAAGGAAAAGAATGAGCTGGGAACACCCTTTCTTCAGTACTTTAGCAATAATCTAAAGAAAGAAATGGCAAGAGGATGAGTCATCAGTGTGAGCTTCCCTATTCTTATTCTCTGTCTACTGATATGCTATATTCATGATCCAGGGCTTCCAACTTTTGGGAGTTATATCGTCTTCTGACCTTTATCATGGTCAGCAGAACATACCAGTAACCCTCCTCCACGGTTTAAACCAAAAAGCAAAAGAAGGAACTTAATAAAAGTCTGATATGAATAAATATTTGCCTCCTACATTGCATCCACCATTATCTTCAAAGATGGCTTTCCCTAATACTTCTGAATACACTTTTACCTGGAATATATCTGTGGGAGGAGAAACCAGCCTGTCCTAAATGGGAGGGAAGCTTGAAGGAATGTCTCTCTTCATCCAAGTAGCTCTTGATTAATGCACCAGGAGAAGATATTTCACATTTACTCCTTAAGATCAACCTGACATCTTACCAGCTGTTTCTGTACTATTCTTCCACAATGGCATGAGTAATCCAAAGTGTCTTCCCACTCTCCCTGCCAGCATGGTGGTTACCTGCTGTTCAGTTGTCCCAGTCTGTTTCCTGATATGGAATGTACTCTCTCTTATTTCCCACTCACTTAGCAAGCTTTAGGTTTTGATATGACACAGACACAACCATTATCCCTACCTCATTTTAGAACTTCTCATCACAGAAAACTAGCTTTCCACTTCTTGCTCCAATGCCATTGACCTAAAAGATACTTTGCTTGATTCTTGGTGCTATTCTGGTACAGCAGCCTTAAAAAAAAAAAAGAAAGAAAGAAAGAAAGAAAAAAAGAAAAGAAGTGGGGATGTTTAGGGGATTCCTTAAATAGTATGGCAAAACTATCAGTACAGAATAAGCAGCAAGGTATTCATCTTCTGTAAGCATCTACTGATATTTAAGAATGAAAGTTATGGAGGAATGCAGGGGGTATTAAGGTCTATGGATCTTGTATATTTAAAAATAAAATTCTTTGGAGAAAAAAAAAAGCCAAGATATGTTCAGCATCATCAAAAATGGATCTTTAACACCTAATGGGCAGGAGGATCTAAAAGACTTCTACCTCAGTCTAAAAGACTTCTCAGGACATGAGCCAATCCTGGCAGACATTGACAATCCATCCTGCTTTGCACCACATCACCTCAAGCATGGAAGTCTGAATAAAGCACATTTATCATCCCAATCAATAGCTGGAAGGACACTTAAAAACAAAATGACAAACCTGCCCCAAATTCTCTTGTTTATCTGGTGGACTAACACCTGCCATGTGCCATTATATCAGTGTGACAGAAGTGAGGAGACCAGGATGACTTTCTTTTCTTTTCAAAGGCTATTTTTGCTGTTGCCTGTGTGATTCAGTATTATCTAAGCCATTGTGTCTGTGTAGGTAAAAGCCCTGCGGGGCTTGTTTGCCCTTCTAGCAAGCCATGCAGCCATGTCCTAAAGCAGGACGCCAAACTGCCAGCGTGTTTGCCAGTGTTGTACAACTGGTCTTTTTGAAACGCTACAAAACAGAATGAGGAACAGAGTACAAGAGGAGAGCACAGCTTGCCAAATGGCATCTCCTGTCATATGCACACACTGGTCTGGATAGTCACTCGGGTGCGGAAGCAAAAAGCTATTAGCATCAGGACAGGAACAGACATCCAGTTTCCCCACCCACCCAGATGGAGGAGAATGGAGCATCTCACTCGTAACTGTTTTCAGAGACAAAGGGATACAAAGCAGAAAACAAAGCTCTGCAAACTCCAACAGCTTTTCAGCCCTTTAAAAATTACTATTAAAAAAACCCAACAAAACAAAAAACCCAGCTATTAGTGTCTGGTCCATAAAAATATTCCAAATCCAAATCAAAAAAAAAAAATCCTGGAGACACTTCACTGACAGGGCAGTGTGAAAAGAAAGAAGCACTCTAGTTTATATAAAAAAAAGATTTTCCTCTTTCATTCTCTCTAATTCTATAGTATGTAACACACCAAAAGATGGAGATGTAGCATAGAAAAGAGACTCAGGATTCGAGATGTGTGGCACAGACATTCCTGATTTTCTTTATAGCTTTTAACTTTCTCTCTACAGTGCCCTTTCAATAAAGCAGTGAGAAAAAACAGCACTAACAATGCTGATACTACAATACTAATAGTACTAATTTATCCTGAGCTAAAGCAAGAGAGCATCAAGCGAGTGGCTGCACCACATTGGGCAAGGGGACAGCAGTCAGAGCACAGAGGAGTGGTGGGACATGAGCAACACACGGGCACCCAGGAAGGTGGCACTTGGTTCCTTGGCTAACAATATTCCATTTGAAGTAGATCACAGAGAAAAGATCCTGCAGGGAAGAGCTGATGCAAGAGACAGGAAAACACAGCCTAAGATAAAGTCCCAGAGGGAGGGTAGAAGCAGAGGGGAAGGAATCAAACCACCAACTGGAAGAGCTGCTGGAAATTCAGTGTTTTTGTTCTGTCTTCAAGATCTTTGAAGACGACAGGTTTGAGGAATAATGGACTGAAGCTCCAGCAGAGTCCCTACAGCAGGGTATTGTTGCTATTTAATAAAATTGTTTAATAAAGACAAAACTCCAAGACCATTGCAAAGTCCTTTGAAGCACTGTAGGTATCTTGTGAGGAATGTAACTGCATCTATCAATTAAAGGAAAATAACAAATGAGATCTGAAGTGAAACACACTGAAGCAATATTGGTGCTGAGAATTAATTTGCCACCATGAAGTCACTCCACCCTAAAATAATTTAGCTTGGGGAAAATGCCATAATGACAGATTACAGGTTGAAATTTCAAGTGAGAAAAAAAAAAAAAAAAAAAAGGAATTACAGCCTGATCTTACAGCCTGATCTGAACTGGGGCAAGGAAGCAGGGCTAGCAAACCTTCTGCTGTGAAAAACACCCAGAGATATTTAAAGAACATAAGCAGTTGGAACATCAGTTCTACCATCTGTCTTAAATGGATCATCTCCAACAAGATGGTGCCACCTGACACCATTTTGAGGCCCTAATTTTGTGTCCGCTCTGAGACTAAGGGGAGTTAGCTTTCATAAGACTTAAACGGTCGTTTCAGGACCTGCCCACAGCATCTAGAATGGTTCTTATTTGAGCTACTTTCAATCTTATCATAGCAAGTTTGTAGGATCAAAGAAGATTGCAGCCAAAAACCAAAAAGGGTGTCCATTATTTATAACAGAAAATAACATACTAGACCTACATTATTTGGGGTTTTTTGATTGTTTTTTTTTTTGTCATTATTCCTTTAGTATTTAAGAGCTCTCACAGAAAGGTCTGCATATTAAGACAGGACTAATGAGGAAACAGTAGCAGGGCTGTAAGAACCATAAGGAAAACAACTAGTAACAGAAATCATGTTGGAAGTTATCCCTTGTTCTGCCCTGAAACAAGCTCCAGCACACAGCCCGTTACACCAGCTCTACTCACAGAGCCACCATCTCCATGCTCCTGAACACAGCTGAGTTGAACTTTAATTGCTGAGAATATTATTTCTTTGGGAAGCCTGTGTGTTTTCAAGCCACTTCCTCCAAATATACCTTTGATAAGATGTAGCTGATGGTTCCACTAAGGTCTGTGGTCATCTTGCGCTTTTCTTACAGCAGTTAATTTAAACATAGATTACCTTCTCCAAAGTTTAAACCAAGTGTAAATTGGAGGTGAAAAGTTATCACTGCTCTTTTAAACAAAGCTTTTCCCTTCATCTTCCCAAGAAGTGAGAACATGCTGGAAGAAGGGAGATGACGTCTGATTGATGCGCACAGTATTAAACTGTGGAGGTAGCTGTCAAAAGGAAAGGTAACCCACTTTCAAGGAAACTGTTAACATCTAAGTCAAGCCATCCATCTCCTTATACTGCTAAGGAAAACGCAGAAAGTTCTCATTGTGTGCAGGAGTAAATCCCTTATGGGAGATATGCTAAGCACCAGAACCTCACCGCATGAGTTGTAAATGTCATACTCGCAGTACGTATGCACGATTCATTGATTTACACACACAGATTAACTGCCCGCCTTCTCAAGGGAGAGAGAACGCTGCAATTCCTGAGCACGTACAGCAACGCCACACATCGCTTTAGAGTAGGAAACGCTTGCACAAGCAGTGTAGAACTTGAACACAGCATAAGTGAACCCACACACCAAGGCCCAAACACCGTTTTTTCTGGTTTCTTAGCTATCCTGAACTACTCCATCTGGAACCACGTGGCTACTCATTGAACTTCATTTTCTTTAGCAATTGCCCATACAAACACAGGGCCACTTAAACTCTCCTTAGGTTCACCATCACAGACAATCATGCCATGTTTGAAGGTTCACCTATACTTTAGCACAGTATGGAAGAGATGTACACAGTAACAGACTGCATCAGTAGCACATCATTGATCAACCACTCAGCCATCTGCAACTGCACTAGCTTTTCATTACCTTCTTTGCATGTGAAAGATGGAGATTCTTTCTTGCTTCAGCAACTAAAATTAGACATCTAGTCAAAACTAGCCTGATAGCCTTCTATGATGGAATGACCGGCTGGATAGATGAGGGGAGAGCGGTGGATGTCGTCTACATCGACTTCACCAAGGCTTTTGACACCGTCCCTCACAACATCCTCCTGGGCAAGCTCCGGAAGTGTGGGATAGATGAGTGCACAGTGAGGTGGATTAGGACTGGATGGATGGCAGAGCTCAGAGAGTGGTGATCAGGGGTACAGAGTCTGGTTGGAGGCCTGTCGCTAACGGTGTCCCCCAGGGTCAGTCCTTGGTCCAGTCCTGTTCAATTTATTCATCAATGACCTGGATGAAGGCACAGAGTGCTCCCTCAGCAAGTTTGCTGATGATACCAAACTGGGAGGAGCAGCTGATACCCCAGAGGGCTGCGCTGCCATCCAGAGGGACCTGGATAGACTGGACAACTGGGAGGTGAAAAACCTCATGCAATTCAACAAGGCCAAGTGCAAGGTCCTGCACCTGGGAAGGAATAACCCCAGACACCAGTACAGGCTGGGGACCGACCTTCTGGAGAGCAGCTCTGCAGAGAAAGACCTGCGTGTCATGGTGGATGATAAGTTGACCAGGAGGCAGCAGTGTGCCCTCGTGGCCAAGAAGGCCAATGGAATCCTGGGCTGCATTAAGAAGAGCATCTCCAGCAGGTCGAGGGAGGTGATCCTGCCCCTCTACTCAGCCCTGGTGAGGCCACATCTGGAGTACTGTGTCCAGTTCTGGGCTCCACAGTACAAGAGGAATGTGGAGCTGCTGGAGAGAGTCCAGCGCAGGGCCACAAGGATGATCAGGGGCCTGGAACATCTGCCCTATGAGGAGAGGCTGAGGGAGCTGGGCCTGTTCAGCCTGGAGAAAGAGCACTGGAACAGGCTGCCCAGAGAGGTTGTGGGGTCTCCTCTCTGGAGATCTTCAAAACCCGCTTGGATGCAGTCCTGTGCCACGTGCTCTAGGTGACCCTGCGTGTGCAGGGAGGTTGGACTAGATGATCTCTAGAGGTCCCTTCCAACCTTAAGCATTCTATGATTCTATGAAATCTACTATGTTTCATGTCCTTCAACCATCAATAGACATTACAGCATTTTCTCATCATAAGCAAAAACAATGAAAAAATGAAAGTACACAATATTTTCACTTGAATACTTCCCTGCATTACATTTTTTTTTAAATCGCAGCTTTCCATTCACTGTCTTACCAGACTTTGATGCAGTCAGCATCAAGTCACAAATATGAATAGTGAACCTCTTGCAAATCATTTTGGCAAAGTCTTCCTTGAAATGACTTTGGAAAGGCAAAACAACTTTTGTCAAGCTTTCTCTTTGGCTGAGTTTGAAACCTGGCACATCTCACATTATAAACACCCTCCACTCTTGCAAAAGGAAACATACTTACAGCTAACTTCCTACCTCTTGCAGCCTGAAACTTCAGAAATCACCTTCGTAATGTGTGCTTCTAATTAAATTTCAGTCCCTAACCACAGCTGCTGTGATTCATACATACCCTGCAAGGCTTAGTGTTAATTAACAAGGGCTCTTTAAATTCTCTGAGCCGGGGTGTGGGAGGGAAATAGGCTGTACATGAGACACTAGGATTTCTCAGAGTTGGTTGTGGGGTGCTGTGCTGCCCCTCTGGGAGGTGGCTCAATTACAGTATGCATCCAAACAAGAATGAAAGAGGAGGTGGAGAACTAGGAACAAAAGCCCACATGTATTATTCCAAACCAAATACACAATTACACAGTCTCTCATGAATTAGGGATCTGTACTTTTAAAAGGTGCAAGAATGCTGTTTTATGCTGCATCAATTGGATACTCCCTCCTTGCTATGAAAATCTGCAGTAAAAGTGGGATATAGTCAACAGAACCCAGGACCCTCAGGGCAATACAGAGAGGACTTCTTAAAGGTTCAAGCTGAGGTATTAGTAAGCACCATTAAGTGTAAAACTCTACAACCCATTTTGAGATTACAAATCTAGGCTGTAAATGAGAGCACCAACACCTCAGCAGATCAGGAGATTCAGGTAAGATTCTAGGACATATGATCACCAAACTAAACAAACAAAACCATTCTCTTTTGGACCAAAGCCTGCAGAGTAAAGACATCTTTAGACCTATCCAGAATTCCTTTTATGTTCCTCCTAGAACTTTAAGTGAGGGTGAATATAGAATAACCATAAAGCCTTTCACAGAGGAGTTGGGTTGGAAGGGACTTTCGGAGACCACGTGGTCCAACCCTGGTCTCTAAGCAGGGTCAGCTACAGCAGGTTGCTGAGGACCTTGTCAGCTGGGTTTTGAGCATCTCTGGGGAGGAAGACCTCACAGCCTCTCTTTGTAATAACCTGTTCCAGAGCTCAGTCACCCCCACAGCAAAGAACCGCTTTATGTTCAGACAGGGTTCTCTGCGTTCCAGTGTGTGCCCACTGCCTCTCCACCAAGGAGGGTCTGGTTCCACCTTCTTTACATTCTCCCATCATATATTTCCACACATTGATGGTATCCCCCTCGACTCTTCTCTCTTACAGAATAAACAGCCTCAGCTCTCTCTGCCTCTCCTCATCTGAGAAGTGCTCAAGTCCCCTTAGTCATCTTGTGGCTTTTCCAAAACACAGTGCTTATGCCTATTAATAGAAATACCACACACAATAAAGAAGATTATTTTAAAGCAATGCGGGGGGGGGGAACACTTACTCCAATCTGCATAGTGCTTCTTCCCTTGAAATTGGTTTGAAAAGCACAAGACAGAGGTACTCAACTATTTTTTGATGGGTATAAGTACCAGATAATTTGACAACAACTTTTTCAAGCCATGAGAGCGCTTGGCCTCTGCCAAGCCAGTCAGAGCTAGGTACTCCCTTGGCAGGGAGCAAATGACAGCTGCTTATAGCACAAAGAAAGATCTAAAACTAAAGGTGCCATTCTTTAAAAGACTGACACTTGTTGCTTTCAGGTTCTCTGCTCTAATATCTTTTGGATTTTAGCATCTGAGCCTACATTAATAAATCCAGAAATGGTGGATATACTGCCACTAGCTTCTTTTTTTATCAATAACAATAGCAAGTTGAAGTTAGCATGGCATCAGGACGAATGTACTGGGCATACAGGCTACCTTCTGGCTCTTTCTCCAGCCCCCAGAGCAGAAGTGAAATGTCAGCATTTCGTTCTCAGATAATTTTGCCATAGGCAACCTTCTTCCCCAAGAAGCAAATGTAGGTGGGCTAGTCTGTTATCTTTAATGAGTAAATTATTTCTTAAGTCTCTAAAGGGAGAGAAGCAGGCACAAAAACAAATAAAACATTGATTTATCTTCCTCAAATTTACTCAAACACCTTCACAGTCTGACCTTGTAGAAGAGCAAAATTTTTACGCCAAACAGACTGAAGAGTCAGAAAGCTGCTGTTACTCTAGTAATACATAGAACCGTCAGTCTGCATTGGCTTGTAATAAGGGACAACTCTTAGCAGAGATGTAAGAGGTCAGTTTTTGCAGACCTAAATCACAAAAGACCCGTATTCCCATCTCCTGTATTCACACATACGCCTGATGTTATAGTGCCTGTTTTTGTTGTGTTTTTTTTTTTCTTCTTGATTGAGAACAGTGCTAGGAGGCCCACTTGAGTAAAATAAAGCCACTGTTACATTAGCGACTTATCTGAGAAGTCTTGGAGGATCTTCTTTGCTCAGTCTGCTGTCTCATTTGCTAGATTTGTCCTGAAAATATGAAAATATGCATTACAAGATGAGACTGCCATTCTCCAGAATCATGTTACTCTTACCGGATTGCAATGTGAATGCATTTTTCCTCGCTGTATTTCCTCTCTGCTTTTATACCACTACAGATTCATTGGCTTTCTAACATTTGTTTGTTTGTTTCTGAAAAGATTATCCTTTAACCCAGTCATTTATTTCACAGCTACAAGAATTCTGGAAAGAAAACATAGGTTGAGAAAGAAAGAAAACTAAATTCAAAGCAGCATAGAACAAACAATATAAGAAAACCTGCACGGGTTAGAGGTTCTTTTTCTTCTTTATGCTTCCAATTCTCTGAAAAGCTCTTGGTTTTAGGCAGCTCAGACAGCATATGATGGGGAAAATGACTTATGGCTTCACTTAAGACAGTTTAGTTTTTCTATACAAGCACAATTTTGCCATTTATAGCATATATTAGGGAGATTCATCCCCACCAATTCCGAGAATGTACAAGACTATGATGGTAGCAGCATAACCTTGTAAAGTTGACACATAGTACCACAACTAGCCATTCCAGAAAATTATGCAACAGATTTGAGGTTTATGACAAAATGTTAGACTCTTTGGCCGGAGGTGGAGAAGGTTGCTGTACTATAAACTGCCGAGTACGCAGTTCTATCACTTCCTTTACAGCCACTAATAGCACATTTCATAGCGCTAGCACTCATTTCAGATAAATTTAAAAACCCTTTAAAATAAACTGTAGCACCCAAAGTACCAAGCACATTATTCTGCATTCATATGTGCTTCTCCATAACACTCAGCTAGCAGGACACAAAGATGCTTCTCGGTTAGGAGAGTTTTCCCCTGTTCCCCCCACCCCTCTTTGGTGTCACACAACTTCCCTCTCACAAAGGAAAGCAACATCAGCTCAGGGAGCTTTTTATTTTGAGGGACCAAAGCTCGCAATGACAAGTGACAAATCAGCAGGAGGGAGCCTCTGGGCAAATGCTGTATTATCCCTCAAGACAAGACAACAAAGAACTGACAGTCCTTCCTATAATACAATTATTTCCACCTTTAGTGCCTTATTAGGGTATCCTATGCCACATTTCCAGCATATAACTGTTGCTAGTCATCCCCTGGGGTATGTCTCTCTTACTTTATGTGATCAAATAGCTATTACAATTACAGAGGAAGACAAAAACATCCCAGATTATAGAAATCTCTAGAAAAGACTCCAACCTGGTTTAGCGCTTCTTTGAGGACGACTGTTGAAACGTTTGCAATTCTTTCAGTATTTTCCACACATCGTTAGCCTTATAAGATCCTTACAGCAATATGGAATCAAGATTCATCAGATCAAAACCTCCTTACTAGATCACAAAATGAAACTAACCAAACTACTACGTGTGAAGACATTAAGAATAAAAAGTGGGTAGCACTTTCAATGTTCAGTCCTTATGACACATTAAGTGTAAAGTCAAATGGAGCTAGGGCTTCATGCCATTTGCATTTCTTTTTTCTCCTATCAAGATGTAATAACTTGCAGTTTTATGAAATTACCACTTCTAGAAGACCAAGCGTATACACAATAAATGTAATAATATATATAATAATACCTTATTTAGATCTTCAATCAGTATTTCAGCAAGATATTATGTCATGTAGTGCATTCAGTACAACCACCTTTAAAAAACAAATACTGCCCACTCATAATCTTTAGCTCTGTGGTTGTTGCTGATTTTAAGGAGAATGCAGCCTTTTGTTTCAGACGTTTTGACAAGTTAGTAATCTTGTTTTCTAGGGTAATTTGATGGACTGCAGCAGGTAACAGAGCTACCTGTGCTTTCTCCATTAGAACACTGATCCACAAAAACTCAAGCTCAATTGTTTCTGACTTGTCACAGACTTGGAAAGAAAATTTTATATATAGATGCATACACACAAACTTCGAATTGACACCCACTCACTTTGAATTGATACAAGTTTATACTTCAGTACCATTCCCCACTCTTTTAGCCCACTCGTACAATTCTAAATAGGTTTAAAAAATGGTTTTACATTACAATCCCATCTTTCTTGCACTTTTTACATAATTTCAAACAGGTCAAATTACACTTATAAATGAGCAATTCAAAGTCTTCTCCCTTATTACTCAGGTCCATAATATTTATGTACAGGTTGTTGGAAAATAAATTCCTTTCAGAAACTTCATTGAGAACAAAATTAATCAAAGCACTAACTAGTTTTTGTCTGAAAGTTCATTTATTCCACCCTTCTCCTACTCCTCTTCTGTATCAAGTCTATTACTACAGTCTTATAATCTCCTTACCTTCACCCATCATAAGTAACCCACCAAGTCAATGCTTTTTACACAACTAGCTGTTTACTTCCAGAATCTTCTGGGTTCTCCCTTTTTTTTCACTTCTAAGACAGGAGAATATGAGAAAATCATTTGAACATTCTTCTCTCTCAGCATTACTCAGAGTTTCCTGTGTACAAATGAGAGCAGTGCTGTGAAACAGCATTTTTAACAGTGATTTTTGCAATTTGTCAGCTAGTTCTTGGCCAGTGACATCTGAATTGGATACAAAAGTCACATTTCATTTCTCAAGTACTGGAAGAAAATCAGCTCTTCTATTGTTTATCAGCTGAAGAACTTTTTTTTTCCATTCTTTTTCGTATAGTTACCTGAAAAAATTGTCTGTGTCTTTCTCGAATTTAAGATTGCCTCACAGGAACAGTTGATCTTTCAAAATAGGATAAAGACCCATGCTTAGATGTATCTCAAGTAATTTTTCATTCTATTTAACTACGTAAATCTTCAAAACATATCAGCTAACTGCATTTCATTACAGGAGATACTTATGATTCCCTTTAGCCTTGTAGCTTGCCCAGCCTCTTGATCATCCAACTGTCTGAAGTGCTACATGATACTTTTTTAATCTCAAACTGTGAAAAATCCTGTATGGTTTCTATTATCTCTGTTTCTTTCGCAGTATTTCCATTTCTACTGAGTTTGATGTAAAAATATTCTCCTCTGCAGATATGAGCCACATGTATACAGAACTCTCTTATTAGTCAAAATTCAAGGCTCCCAAACCATTGTTAGAGTAAACACATTTACTAAGTACTTTTACCTTAAACCACAAGGTCAGCAAGTATTCCTCTAAAAGATCTGTTTGTTCCCAGCAGCAAGAGAATACTTCATTAATTGACATGACTAATACTGAGAAATATGGTATGAGAAAACACACAATTAATCAATAAGCATTAGAATAACCAACAGAAACTGAAAGCTTTACAGCATCAATTAGCATTTATGCTGTAGTTGTTATGGGAAGGAACCTTAAGATATCTAGAAGTTAACACCAAAATTACAAAAAACACAATCAATAACAGCAGATCAAAACAGAGAAGCAAATAAACCATATGAATGCATTAGTTCTGAACTTTGGGAGTGCAGATTTCAGGTTTTTCAGAAATGTGCTCGGTAGGAACCCACAAGGAGCCTGCACTATAGGTCAAAGATGCCCAAAGACACAGAACCACACCATGACAGAAAAGTCAAGATTAGAAGTAACCTATTGACATCTAGTCTACCTTCCCCAATCAGATCAGGGTCAACTACAGCAGCTTACTCATGGCTATGTCTTGTGAACTTTTGAGTATCTCTGAGGATAGAGACTCCACAACCCCTTTAGGCTACCTGTTCTAGTGCCTGATCACCCCTACAGGAAAATACTTTTTTTTCTTATGTTGAAAGGAAATTTCCTGTATTTCAATTTGTGGCCTCTGTCTCTTGTCCTGTTGCTGGGCAACACCAAGAAGTCTGGCTTTTTTTTTTTTTTTCTCTCTCTCTCTTTTGCACCAATTAGGTATTTCTACACATTGATAAGATCACCATGTAAGTTCTCTTCTCCAGACTCAACAATACCAGCTCTCTCAGCCTCTCCTCTACCTTTAGTTCCTCCAAACCTCATCATTGCCATTCTTGAAGACAGGACTGACATTTTCTTTCTTCCAGTTCTCAGGAATCTCTCCTAATCACTATGGCCTTTCAAAGACAGTAAAGAGTGGCTTTGCAATGACATCGTCTAACTCCCTAAGCACTCATGAATTCCATTATGTCCCACGGACTTGGATAAGTCCAATTTATTTAAATGTTCTCTAACTTAGTTTTCCTCCACCAAGGGTAAGCCATCTTTATCCAAACTTCCTTGCTAGTCTGAGCGACAAGTCTGTGTGAAGACCAAGGTGAAAGCAGTGACTACTTCTGCCATTACCATTTCCCTTGTCACCAGGCCCCATTCAGCTGCAGACCCACACTTTCCCTAGCCTTTCGTTCACTGCTGATATCCCTGTAGAAACGTTTCTTCTAATCCTTCATGTGTCTCATTAAATTCAACTCCAGGTGGGTTTTGTCTTTCCTAATCCCATCAATGCATGTTTACAGAGTGTCTCTATATTCCTCTTATGTTTCTTCCTCTTTGTATTTGAGTTTTGTTAAGAGTTCCTCATTCATACATACAGGCCTTTCTGCCACCTTTACTTATCTTATGACATGTTAGGAGGGACCATTCTTGAGTTTAAAGGAAATAACCCTTGAAAAGCAACCATCTCTCCTAGATTGCCTCTACTTTCCAGGACCACATCCTATTTTATTCTTCCAAGGCAGTTCCTGAAGAGGGCGTGTTCTTCTTAAGTCCAGGGTTTTATCCAGTCCTATCAAGTAGGAAATCCAACCTTTTACCTTATTCTCTCCTCTCAGAATCCTGACTCCACCATCTATCTCACAGTCACTGCAGGCTACCCAGCCCTCACATCCCCAACCAGTTCTCCCTCATTTGTGTCAGCTCCAGCACATGAACTCCATGCCCTGGTTGCCATCACTCTTGTCAGGAAATCATCATCAGTGCACTTCAGAGACCTCTGAAGAGCTCGTGACTTTTGTGCTGTTTCTCCAGAGGATATTGGGGTTGTTAAAGACCCCCATGAGGGCCAGGGCCTGAGAAAATGAGCCTTCTTCCAGCTGTCTGAGAAAGTCATCTACTTCTTTCTAGCAGACACCCACGGCACTGCCCTTGTTTTGACCTCTACTGCTGACCCATAAGCTCTTACCTGGCACATCATCCACACTTGAATGGAGTTCCATCTGTCTCCTAGGAATGGCCCTCTTGCTTCCCCCACTTCTTGTTGCCCTGGCTCATCCTTCCTGAAAATTCTATATTCATTAATTGCAGTACTCCAGTAAAGCTATGTCCCACCACATTTCTGTGACCCCAATAACATCCTAGCTATGCAATGACATACATGCCTCTATTTCCTCTTTCTTTTTCCCCATCCTTTGTACATTAGTGTACAGGCATTTCTGAGAAGCACTCTGCTGTGTACACTTCCTAGAAAAGGCAAGAGAGTTTTCTCCATAATGTCGTCTTTTCGACACTCCCTTATTTGTGTGCACATGCTTGGAATAGGCTCCCTTCTACCCTGTTTTGTTGTTGTCAAGGTCTTCTGTGTCCAAACCCTGCACCCCCCACTTACCAACCCAATCCAACCCTTCCCCACCTGACTGTGGCTCATCATTTCCCTTCTCCTCACTCCTAGTTTACAGCTCTCCTCTCCAGACTGGCCAGCCTGTTGTTAAAAATGCTTGTGCCCCACTGGTGCAGGTCCTCAATCTAAATCCTACTGTTGATACCAGCTAAACAACCAGTTATTGACCGGTAGGATCCATCTACTCCTCCTCAAGCCCGTCCCCCTCACCGGGGGATCAAAGAGAAAACCACCAGGGCCTCTGTGTCTTTAACCCACCTGGAAGACAAGCACGGAAAATAGACCAAGGAGTCTCTGCAGATAATAGACCAAGATGAGTCTCTGCAGTCTCTGCACAGTGCCTGAGACCAGAGCAAGTAAGCCAGCAAGCCTACTGCAAGCAAGCTGCCCCCACAGGCAGCAGCTCCGCTCGGCAGATGGAGCCCTCCACCCCTCGCCACAGGGAGTCTCTCACTACTGACGCTCTCCACTTCCTCCTGGTGCTGCCACATGGTCCAGGCTCAGGCAGCTCGATGCTACTTTGGACACATCTCCCAGTCCCCCATCTGCTACCAGGCACTGAACCTGTTCTGTAGCTGCAGACCTTCAAGGTGGGTAAGGAGCCTTTCTCCTGTTGTCAGAAGTCAAAAGCTTCCAGCCTTGGCAATCAGGGGAGTTTCATTTTCTCAGCCCTGAAACACAGACTCTATCTCCTCCTCTTTCACTACAGCGGGTGTTCAGGCTTCTCTTTTATCTGCAGGATCTCAGCAAAGATCCAGCCAATCTCTTTTTCATCTCCTCTTGCTGAACTCCCCCTGCTCCTTTACTTGGAGGTGCTCTTTTCAAACGTGTACAGCAAAAGGTCAAGGGGAAGAAGAAGAAAAAAAAAATCACAAGCTGCAGAGGGGTAATTCTGATGAGGAATATGGAAATCTTCTCCCCTACCATAAGCATAAGAAAACATTGTAAGAAGGGTCTAGAGATGTTGTGGACTCTCCGTTCTCAGAAATATTAAAACCTTGATGAGACAAGGCCCTGAGCAACATGATCTATCTATCCTTGCTTGGAGCGGATGGTTGCACTAAATGACCCCCACAAGTCTCTTCCTAACTGCGAGGGCCTGACTCAGTTTATGAGGTTTTAGAGATTGCAGTAGCACTTTTCATAACTCTCATTCTCTCTAGTGTAGGTTGCAGCTAAAAAAAAAAAAAAAAAGTCAGCAGTTAAGAGAGTTAGAAAAACAGAAATAATCCATAATCTACAGGAAGGTGTAGGATGAAGGGTGGTTGAAAATGGCATATAATAATACCAAAACCAAAAAGAGCTCAGAAATAGTATAGTAGTATCCTGGGGAAAGCCTACAAGGAATAGTTATAACAGAATATGACTGAGCTGGTATATCAGGCAAAGATCATCCTGTGACAGAGTTGAGGAGGAAGCAGGGTTAAACAGGGCAGGGAAGACTGGCAGAGCAGAGGCAGTAGCCTATGGCACAAGCTTTCTGAATATGGAATTACAGACATTCATACATCAGCGGTGAATTGCAGCTAAAGCTGTACTGCTTGTGATGAGATCTGCTGCTTAAGTGCATTTCTACGTGTGTCCTTTGCTTATGTGACATGATGGCTTTATCTCTGCATATAAACATTGCAGCTGCTGACAGGGAAATAAAAAGAAACTACTACTTTCTGAGCAATTGGAATCATTTTTTAAAGCGTACCATTGCCTCTTTGGTAAGCCCTTATAAGGGAGGTGAGGAATGATGACTGAGCTTAAACTACGTCCTTGTAAACTGCAGAATTCCATCATTAAATCTATCAATCAAAGTTCCACTCGTCATCCATTCCACGCTCAAAGTAATACTTATTACCAGGGACAGAAGCTGCTACACTCCTGCCTCACAGCTAAAGTTCATTTCCAAGGACTGGAACAGCTATTTACACACAACAGATCCCTCCAACCACAGCAGATGCATATCCTTATTCACCTTGCCCTCAGTGGGCTTTACATTCACAAAAGAACAGACAGTAGTAGAGTTAAGAACTGTAAGAAATGAGTTCATCCGAGTACATCACCATCTACATAGAGGATCATTTTGGTTTTTCGTTATTTTCTTCTTGTTGTTAATATTCTTTGATCCTGCTGGTTAGTCAGCAATGTCAATCACACAAGTGCAAATGCTGAACACAGACAATGTTTCATATGGCAGATAGTATGAAGTAAGATCAAAGCCCGGCCATGTGTTCTCAAGTCAAGTGATTCTATGGGGTAAAATGATTAGTAAGCCTAAAACCATACAACACGGAAAAAAAAAATGGAGGAAACGCTTGGAAGCTACCATGGTATTAGATTACATTTGCGGATGTCATAGGTAACAAAGAGAAATGAAGTTTAATAACTATTATGTTAATGCCATTATAAGTTGAAAATATTTTAACCAAATGCAATAATAGGAGTCATAATGCAGGGAAGCACTTTGTTCTTTAATGCCTTTTTTCACCAGGTCTCTTGTTATACATATATGTGTATATATATATATATATATACTTCTCAGCTGATTAGGACAGTAGCTTTTCCCTTTGAATTAAGGTTGCCTTTCCCTCATGGTGAAAGGGAGTCAGATAATAACACCCTTTCACAGACACAGAAATAGTATTTTTACATGGTAAACTTGATACAAATAATCTTCCTTGATTAGTACTGCTACAACAGTCTGGTCCCTTCTGACTTGCTGCAGTCACTCCTCAAACTGTGAACAGCACCAAAATATGGCTAAAATCTACAGTTCAGGAGAAGTGAAAGATTTTGTCCTCTTTATAGTTGTTACAGTAGTAACTGGGTGACTGGGTGTTGCTTCTCGTTCATACTTTGTCTGGCTCTTCAGTTTGATGTAACACAAACATGGCCAGCTTAGACCTAGTGGCTTGTTATATCGCACATTTGCTATTTAGAACTTCTGGATAGTAACAAGCACAGAGCTCAAACTGCCCTCTCCAAAAGCACACCACCCTGCCATTGGTGCTGAAGGACCATCTCCACCAGCAGCAAAGAGCCTCCGACACTAAAACTCTACTCATTACAATCAAAAGAGAGCAGTTAACATCTGTAGCACCATCTCATTTACAGTCTTTAGAGACACTCTATTCCCACCTTCTAACACACGTAAGGACTATGAAGGAAGACTCCTTTCTCAAATGACCATCAGGATGCTTTAGTTGCACCACTGAAACTCTCAAGCTGATCCCCTTGCCTACAGTTACATCTCCCTGATCTACGCCTATATCCTTTCTCCTCAGCATCTGCATTCTTCAGAGCTGCTGTTCCAAAGTTGACAGTCAACATTTACCAGTTGCTACTACACAGAAGTCTCTGAGGGATCCTGCCTGTGCTCTTGAATAGGAAACATCTCAATCACATGATGGGGTAGCTGTAGGTAAATTTGACATTAGACAGACAGTCATCTCCTGGAAGCATGGTTACCTTGCCACTGTACTCCCTTAGCGCTTTTAGGATATACCTTCATGATACCCAGAAGAACCTATCAGTTGAATTATGTAAATTCTTCTCTTGTAAAAGCCTAATAGCTATTTGAAGTGACTCTAATAGTTAAATTTCCTTGTTCAGTATTCATCACATTAGAATTTCTATTTTATGATTTGTTCATTAATGGCATTATAATAACTTGAACACCTCATCAGCTGCTCTAAACAAGCATACTTTTTAACTGAATAATAAATAATTCATAAGTATTTATAATTAATAAATTAGAGAGCAGAAAGATCAATTGTTGTGTATGCTGTATGAAAAGGCCGTTCCATTAAGGCATCAGCAGTGCTGTTGGCTGGAATATTAAACAAGAGGAGAGAGCTGTGTATGAGTGGAAGCATAATGCCTTCAAGCCCAGTCTATTCTTGTATCTGATTCTGCCTCTGTTTTGTACAATATTTAGAGTGATCCAAACCTACTTTTCTACTAGAGCTTGCCTACTTACATTTCAACCTGACCTCAGTCTAGCCTTCTGGCCAGTTTATTCACCGGGCTCCGCATTGCTGCAGAACTCTGAACAAAAAGGTTTCTGGACTGTCCGCTCAAATGTAATTATCTGAAATGGACTTCAACTTCCCGAAATCTTTGCTTTCGTCAACACTTACAAAATCCCTTCCTCTTCTGCCTTTTTTAAACAGAAACTGTGGTCTTTTCCAGATCCAAACAAAGTGCTGCTCCCAAGATGATCTCTGTGGGCCCCCTCCCCAATACTTCCACTCACTCAAAGTTCCCCTGCCAATTTCTCTTTGCTTTAGGGGTGAACCCACAACCCCTGCAAGTTTTTCACTTTTAGGGCTGTTCCTGAACTGATCCCATTTGTAGTATCTCTTATCCAGGACTACAGTTCCCATTCCTTTTCTCTACTTTCAGTGCCACTTACCACTGTTTTATTATGTGTTTCTCTGGCATATATTTGTCTTCTCGGGTACACTGCCCACCTTCCCTCTCCAAATAAAAAAACCCACCACAAAAAAAAAAAAAAAAAAAAAACCCCCCAGCCAATTATTATTGGCAAAAGGCCTGGTACACTGCCCACCTTCCCTCTCCAAATAAAAAAACCCACCACAAAAAAAAAAAAAAAACCACAGCTAATTATTATTGGCAGAAGTCCTGCCGGTAAAACCAGGGCATTAGCTCATTACTTGGCCTGCTTAACCTTCAAAAATCTCCCATCCGGTATATAATATCTCCTATATTAAATGCAGTAAAGAAGACTGCAAGGCATTAGCAAAAAGTTAAAAGCATGATTATTTTTGTGCCTGGAGAGTTAAAATTTACTATACTGCTTCAAACAAGAAATTATTTGGCTGATGCTTTCTATTTCAGCTATCACCTATGCAAAAACTAAAACACTCGAACACTCTTTGCACAACATGTTGCAGCTTTATTCATCGGCCATCCTCAGATTTGTGCATACTACATATGTAGGAGCCTGTCACTGAAACGCAGGCATCTCATAAGGAACGTACAATTGCTTTTCAACAGAAAACACAACACACAGCACTATAAGGCAGGAAATGAAGGAAATTCCTTTATAACTGAATTTGGAGATGATGATATTACTCCCTGATATAAACATACTGGAACATCAAAAGTACTATCTTTTTATCTTGACAAGCATCTTTGAAAAACAAAATGTGGGCATGTAGGTCATGAAGGGGGCACATTACGTCTGTAGCCTAGATTTCCTTTTCCTCCATTCTGCCTCCTTTTCCATCCTCTTGCTTTCTCTGATGCTAATGAAGAGGGAAAAAAAAAGTGTGTTCTCTGATGCAATTCTGAAGTAATTAAATTTCAACAAAACAGAAGAATATTTTTCCAATAATTTTTGTCATAAAGAAAAATATTAGAAAAAAACACAACAGCTGAAGGAGTCTCCAGTGTGCAAACAATCATCTGCCACCAGTCACTGCAATTAATTTTCTATCCTTGATCCTTTTCACCGACTACACTTGATTTAGCATATTAAATATTTAATTACTGTCCTTCTTGCTTTATGTGCATCTGTAACCTTAAAGCAACCTGGTTTTGTACCATGACAAGATGAAGTCTCTAGGCTGTTGTTCTCATAGACCATGCCATTTTATAAAGTGATAGATGAGGTTGGAGGCAAGGAATTATTCCTTTTTGCTTATTTTTATAAATATTTTAAGATTCAATAGCTTTATTTGCACCTCCTATTTTTAGCTTAAAACAGCACAGACAGATGGTTGTCCTATTCCTCACAGCTGACATCAGCACAAAGAAAGATTTAGTACAGTTTATTGCAATCAAAGAGGGGACAAAAATGACAGGTTCATAAAACAAAACTAGCATAGGATGTTTTGGGTATCACAGGCTTTGCAAAGCCCATAAGAGCAGAGCAAAATAAGAACAATACCATTCTTGGTTAAAATGTTTCACTAAAAACCAGAGATGGGAAAACTGCAAGGAGTTACCAGACAAAACACACACACAGTCATGTAATAAATGGATAGGGCTGAAGCCTCTTTGAAGAAGCTTGATTAGCATCTATTCAGGTCCTAGGACTGAATTATCCACAGTTTGAAGATACTACCTGCTATCACCACCAGCGCAGCCTGAGAACAAGGATCAGAGATCCTCAGGTGGCTTCTTAATCTCTTTGTGGTGTAACAGCTGGCAGGGGAGATGGGTCCAGAAGATGCTAAGTTTCTGGGAGGATCTTCCTTACCTATTGTGCAGTTCTTCCCAGTTTTTAATGTTGTCAGAATAATCAACTCTCTCCCAAGGTCACAAGTGGAACCTCCAAGTTAACCATATCGAAATCTAATAAAATAACTACTGGAGCTTGGAGATTTAGTTACAAGAAACCATAAGCCAAAGCTACAAGAACCAAGCACAAAGTAGCCTTCCTGTTGAGTTCACTGGGGGGCAGTTAAAGGACTGTTATTACATTCTCAATTTGAACACTGTCAACTGAAGAGGTGAGGGGACTATGAAATTAAACACCTTAGACTTTGTTTTCTGGCTTATGAAAGGGTGACAAATCCCTTTGCCAGCTCCAAGCACCAGTACCTACCTCACAAGTATCAAAAAAACAGTTGTCGGCTTGCCAAGAAATGCATCTTCATTCTACATAAATGTTATTTCTTGTTATTCCTAGTTCTAGCCACCACCAGATCTCCTACCATTCTGACTTGCAAAACACTAATCTTAGAGACAAAGAGAGCAAAGAACTGGTATGGAGGAAACTGCAAAACCAGCACTCTTTAGCCCCTTAACAAAACAGGGATGAGCATTTAGAATCCTTTCCTGGACTGGTCTTTTGGAGGTTCTTGCTTGTTTGTGAGATTTTAATAGGGGAGAGCCTGAGGAAATAAACTCATTTGGGGTTCTGCCACATGCAACTTTCCCCTTCCAGTGCTAATCGCACCTGTTGTCACAGTTCCTGCAAACATCTGCATTTTTCTGATCTTTGCTGTCTCCAGGTTACATTGTAAAAACCTGCAAGCTACAAAGGCGGCTGATTTTCTACTAAAACCAAGCCTATGCATCACTTTTTAATTAGCAGTATGTGCCTTTCAACAGTATTTTGAACACAATATATATATTGAAAAATAACTGAATCCATGAATAAATTGGAACAGCCTAGCCAAATAGGAGTTAAATTGGACAGTTTTTCTTTAAAGTATTTTAAATGTTCTTCAGAAAAAATCTAAAAATAAATGGGATATACATATTTGCAGTTCCCAGTCAAGCACAGCATCAGAACACTGACAACTTCTGACGGTTCAGTAGATGCTTATTGGAAATGCAGGGAGTGGAACAGGCTGTGTGATCTGCTGACTCCTGTTCCTTCCAGGATATGGGATCTCTTCCCACAGAAGCAGACAGCAATATCTGCTTTCTTCTTTCAGTCCCTAACTGGGTGACAAAGTGTTCTTTTGTTCCTTTTTTATATTTACTAATTAAATTTTATGTTAACAAACACTGGAGTGAAATGACAAAAGTGTTCCAATTAAGTGTTCAGTGCATATGGGTCAATCCCTTCTGACAGTCTGACTCTCTCATTCTGGGTACAGCTAAATAACTGAGGGCCACCTCCTCTTTGTTAATATCCCCTCCCCTTGGTTAATATCTTTCAAGGGAAATGCTCCAAGTTCAGCTCCCTAAGAAATTCTGAGCAACAAAAGAGCAGATGGGTAGTGACCACATAAAACTAAGAATATTTTTATTACAATTTTTGACTGGGCATTTCTACAAATTATAGTAATAACCAAATTCCATTTCCTGGCAGCAAGCTTGCACATTTATAAAGGGAAAAGTTGGCAACAAAGTTCAGAGTTTGTAACATCCAGAAATGCACTGTTTACGGCAATGTGTTTATTTGGTATATACCTCTTGCAGCAGTTAAGCATTTCTTCTAATCTGGTAACCGCAAAGCAGACGGATTGCAGGAGTATGTGTGATGAACAGGAACCCCTGAGGAGGACATGTTTCACAGAAGAATGGGAATATGCCCGGTGTGCTTTTAACCGAGCATCACCTAGCACTGAATGTCTTTAACACTATAGTTAGATAAAGTCACAACTGACCTGATCCAGTGTTGGTCACAGCTGTGCTCTGGGGAGGATGCTCTCCACCCACAATTTCAATCATCCTATTTCATTATCTCCTTTATACCTAGAGGATTCTGTAATATTTTATAAAGGGGAACAGTTTTATTACACCAAAATAGCCTCCTTTGTTTGAAGGACTATTGCATCCCATCCCAAAGACATCACAACAAATTCATGCGAGAAATCCATCCTCAGATGAAAGTGAAATCAGAATTTTAGGAAGGGGTAACTTCTGATAACTACAAATAGGGTGCTCCACACCTGGGATAAGAGCACCATTTCCATAAGTAGGAACAGGAGCAAGGAAGAACATTATGCATTTGTGTCACTAATTTTTGCAGTATCTTGGTGGCTGCAAAAGAAGATCTTCCACATCAATACTAATTCCAGTGCTAGTTAGCTCTTGAGAACAGACCTTATCACCATTCATGACATAATACCAAAAACAAACAAAAAAAGGCCAAATAGAAGAGGTAGATTCTCTTAACCAATTTAGTTCATATCTTGTTCCAACAAAATACTGCTTTCTCATGTTCTTGTGCTGTGGTGGTGATCAGGTGCTTCACACCTCATTTGCAGCTCTGGAAACCTCACTGACAAACTGCATTTGAGATGTGACCTAGATTATAAATATATTACTGTATCATGTTTTGCAGTGCCATGGTCTCAATTCTGTCAAGCTTTTCCTGCATCCCGACCTGGACCATATAGCCCTTACTAGAGTTTTGTCCCGGAAAAAAAAAAGATTCAGATGCAGCTGTTAAACAGAGAAATAACTGCGCAATTAAATTTCTAGAAGCATCAGTAATAAAATCCCACCAATACAATATGGAAATCTGGTCACTGGGGCTATTTAATAAAACGTTTCACTGGATACTGAAGAAGCAATCAGACTGCTAAAAACAGTGTGCTAACATCCCCAATAAATCAATATTGACCATCACTAGCAATGAAATGTGATGAGACTGATAATTTTCTGTGCAATCCCTAAAGCAGGGTGGAAAAGAACAGTAAAGAGGCTGCAGAAAAGACAGACATATGAAGTAGGTATTGCTGGCTTGTTTGCATGAACTAAAACAATGTTCCAGACAACTGGCTCCTGTGTCCTTTACTACTTACCACCCAAAACCTCCAATTTTGACAGACTATTACTGGCATATTTACAGGCAACATAATTCACAGCTGCATAAGTAGTAGCATGTTCCAAGGCTGAAAGTAATGTATTTCTATAATTATTTCTAGCAAAGCTCCCATGAAAAAGGGACTTTGTGGCATTTTCATATGTGTAAGTACATATTATGGAAAGGAATTGAGAACAGGTCCCCGAAGAGGCAAGATTTCCAGGCTGAGCAGCGCATTCATGAAAGACTATCCATGGCCATTCTCTGTCCCAAGCCTTTCTAAAGGTCTCTGCACTAATTGGTCTTTCTGTTTACACTCATAAATAAATGAATAGCAGTCCTTCCGCAGCCGGATCTTGTGTACACACTTTGTGGCTTGCTTTGGAGTGAAATATTTATTTCAAACAGCTTCACTGCACTTCTATCTGAAATAAATATGAGCTACTCTGAAAGGCAAAAGTTTAAAAGTTTTTTTAAGAGGATTCATTCAGTGACATAATACATTTTTACCAGATTGTGCAGCTCAATTTACACGTATATAATAATGTCAGTGAAGGTTGTCATGGGAGAGCTAACTGGTGATTTCACAAAGACCATCTAAACAGCCAAGAGGCAATGGGAGCACAGGGATGGAGAAGTGCATACAAACATCTGCTCACACCCATCACCCGACAGAACAAACCATCGTGACTTTGCACGGATGATTAAAAGCAGCAACCAGTTATAGTAACGCTGTTGATGGACACTCTTGGGATGATGTTATTACAGAATTCTAAGAGGTATGCACAAGTACTAGTACAAATTTAGTCATATGGGGGAGCAGGTATACCAATTCGTAAGAGTCATTCCAGACAGAGTTCCTACTTTAATCACTATCAGATCATTCTGCTTGGAGGAAGGTACAAGGAAATCTGCAGATAGATATCCTGCCCTTGGGAATGCCAGTTCCTTACCTTTAGATTTTAGAAGATCAGGTTACATTTCTCACGGTCTTCTCAGACCTTGGCTAGTCTTAACTTTTATCTAGGAAAGTGGTCAACAAAATGGCATCACCTGTGATGACAATTTTCTTAATGTATGGCATACATCCTATTAACAGCCTTATCCCATGCACCCTGCACCACCAGTGACTGAGTCCAGTGCCACTGACTGCACAGTGTTACCTAGACACAGAAAAAGTTGGAATCAAACATATAAAATACCACAGACTCTTCACCCTTAACAGTAGCTTTGCATCGTTCTCACCGTTTGCATCGTAAGTAGCAGAAATAGAACAGTATTGAGGACTGCCATTTGCACTGGCAGTGCATTGAAACTGCATAGCAGAGAGGAAGCTGCACACTGTATCATTTCTTGTAGTTGCTCTCAAAAACAAAACAAAACAAAACAAACAAAAAAACACCTTGAAATACGGATTTGCCTTTCCTGTAACAGCAGGCAATTTCAAAATTACTCTGAACTTTCCTGTTCCTAAGAATGAAAGGAGACAGCTTTCGGTCTCAGTGTTCCTGTTTTTGTATACATTGTGTTTTAATATTCAAATCTTTGCTGATGAAAGTTTAATAAAAGTGTAGCAATTTTTTTGTTTTTGTTTTTACAGGTTATCCTTCACCAAACATCTTAAAACACTTCATGAATATTCATGTCAAAAGTCTCCTAATGTATTTTGAAGAAGGTACCAGGTCTACTTTGCAGAGAGGGGAACTAAATCATAGAAAAATCGAGAGACCTTTCCAGACAATGTGCTCTAGCATACAATTCTTCTATTTCCTAAATCCTATGATTTAATTATCGGCCCATTGTTCAATGATGCATCAAGTTGTTATGCTTCAGTGTCACCTCCTTAAAAAGGTTGTGTTAGAGCAATTCAACCAAGCAGCATTGAAGCATTATAATATCCCCTCCTTAACCTTTCCCTTCTGCCTGCTTGCCACCAATTTATACATCATCTACTGATGGCTTTTTCTGCCTTCTGGCCTCCTGCTTGACAGGTTAGTGTAATCTATGATTTTTAGCAGAGAGGGATTGACAAGAAGTAATAGGAAGGATCAAATATGCTCACCCACATTTAATTAGCCTTCAACATTACTGTTTCCTGAGAGAGCAAGGAAGGTGCAGAAACAGAACTAAAGCATCAAAATAGAGCAGCGTTCCTAATCTACTACTAATAGTGATACAAAAGGCAGTGGAGAACTGCCCAACACTGAGGGCTTGTGACAGCACCAGGGAGGTTAGACATGACTAGATCCCAGGTAGACCGTTATTCTCAGGGACCAAGTCACAGTGTTTCTGTGACTTAACTTCCAAACAGTCTCAGCTTTACTTAAGCTGCCTGCAAGACAGTGCTTCTTAATTTCTTTCCTTCACCAAGGCTTTTGACACCGTCCCTCACAACATCCTCCTGGGCAAGCTCCGGAAGTGTGGGATAGATGAGTAGACAGTGAGGTGGATTAGGAACTGGCTGGATGGGAGAGCTCAGAGGGTGGTGATCAGCGGTGCAGAGTCTAGTTGGAGGCCTGTAGCTAGCGGGGTCCCCCAGAGGTCAGTTCTTGGTCCAGTCCTGTTCAATTTATTCATCAATGACCTGGATGAAGGCACAGAGTGCTCCCTCAGCAAGTTTGCTGATGATACCAAACTGGGATGAGTAGCCGATACCCCAGGGCTTCTCCTTGGGATGAGCAGACAAATTTCTTTGTTTCATTTAATTTCTTCTTAACGGTAATGAATGGGGGGAAGGAGTGTTTTTAAGAGAGGTTATATACAACATACCCTTCCTGTGAAAGCCCTTTCGAGGGAGGTGATCCTGCCCCTCTACTCAGCCCTGGTGAGGCCGCATCTGGAGTATTGTGTCCAGTTCTGGACTCCACAGTACACGCGGGATGTGGAGCTGCTGGAGAGAGTCCAGCGCAGGGCTACAAGGATGATCAGGGGCCTGGAACATCTGCCCTATGAGGAGAGGCTGAGGGAGCTGGGCCTGTTCAGCCTGGAGAAGAGAAGGCTGAGAGGGGATCTAATCAGTGTCTATAAGTACCTCAAGGGAGGGAGTGAGGAGGATGGTGCTGGCCTCTCTTCACTGGTGGCCGCTGACAGAACTAGAGGTAATGGCCACAAACTGAAACACCAAAAGTTCCGCAGGAACTTAAGGAAGAATTTCATAACAGTGAGGGTGACAGAGCCCTGGAACAGGCTGCCCAGAGAGGTTGTGGAGTCTCCTTCTCTGGAGATCTTCAAAACCCGCTTGGACACAGTCCTGTGCCACATGCTCTTGACCTCTAGAGGTCCCTTCCAACCTTAAGCATTCTATGATTCTATGAATTTTACAAATTATTTCTAAGACAGCCTTCTAAAGAACTATTGAAATTTACAGATGAAGAAACTGAGGAGAGAGTGGACAGCTTTGAAAAATGCCCCAAACACGCTGCAAGTCAATGGGAGAGGTGGGTCAGTACTCAAGAACATTTGACCACAATCCCATTAAAATCTATGAAACTTCACTGGACTCTTAAAGCTAAAAGGGAGCAGAAATTAAATACAAGGGTCAATGAAGTAAACACTAAATATGATAATTGTCTGTAGAAATTCCATCTCTCAATGATGAATACATACCCTGTGTTCAGACTAGTGAAAATGCCGAAAACATTTCCTTGTTAGGGCACTTTTTTTTAGCTTTACCTGTTTTCTAGTAGCAATATTCTAGTCTGTCTTCCAAGAGTCACTTTTCCACATTAGACATAGATTTCCAGAATGACTGGATGGCGATTTGCCTGATGTTTGCAACCACAAGATGCACTGCTTAGAAAAAGCATGGATAATTTGCCAACCACTTCTCTGCCTCCGCCTTCAATTAGTCTTAATTTACCTCTTGTCCTTCGCCCCTATACTCCCACTCTTTTCACCCCCCACCACAACTACTTCTGTGCCGATGAGGTGGTGATGATGGAGAGAGGACATTACTTCATCAAGACAATTTCGCTACAGGTAACAAAAAAACATTTGTTAATTTCTCTCTTGAGTGGGTTTTGGAGACTTTCCAAGGCTCAAACAAAAAAAGCCTCGTTAACTACTTCCGCAGCATGCAACTGCTACAAAGCTTCAACCTATAGCTCAGGGCATTTTTATTATCCAAATTAGGCAGTTTCTCCATCAGCTGGGTGCTACCTGCCAGCTAAGGCTCCAGAGCACGTTCTTCCTGCCGCCGCCGCGGTCCAAGACCCGATGTCATGGCTGGCACCGTTTCCCCTCCC
>NW_010583356.1:286525-347120 GCF_000705375.1 Tinamus guttatus | reverse complement strand
CCCTGCCACACGGCCAGGCACCCGAGGGGCGAGCAGGCCACCGTGGGCGCTGCTGCCCAAAGCGGGGGTTCTGTGGGCAGAGGTATTTGGTAACCAGAACAGCTCGTGGCCACACAGCTGCCGCTGGATGCGGCGCTACAGGATGTTACACACACCCAGGATGCGGGGTGTAAAGGAATCCTGCCTCGGTCCCCGGCAGTGCTGCTGCAACCTGCGTCACTGATGGCTGTGCTATATTTGTCTGGTTAATCCTGTTTCAGCTCACTGAAGTAATGTATCGTGTACAGGAAGCCAGTTGGATATTTCCTACTGACATCAGCTGGATGTGAATCAAGGCCCTGCTGAGCAGCACTGCGGTGGCAGCCTTCGGCAGGGCAGCAGCACAGACTGGGAAGTCTCACATACAACCCACAAGGATTAGCTCCAAGTATGCGGAAACTTAAGCTCTGTGTTTGCAGGTCTGTAAGGGCTGCCTGGTAGTAACCATTGATTACAGTGAGAGTTTGAGTGAAGTGCTGCAATAGCTAGTCTACAAATTGCTTACATGCTTAAGTGATTGAGAAATATTTATCTATTTGAATAATCCCTGCCACTCAAGAATAACCCTTACAGGGGATAAATGCACCACGAGCATCCACAGCTAGATAAGGTAGCTGATGTACTATGGGCAGAGGAGTCAGCTTTCTACTTGTGCAACACAAGGTCACTAGCCCTAACACATCTAGCTAATAAAGCCCTGACTGATCCATTAAAGACCATCCCTGAAGAGAAAGGAGCTTAACTCAGTTCTGTAAGGGATGACACAGTGGTCACAGAAGCTTCCTGCTATTTGTAATGGAAGTGATCTGACAGGCATATATAAACTTTTACCACAGCAATACAAGATACATATATCGTGAGTAATTGATACAGCTTTTCTTTTAGAGCCTCTATCCCTCCTCTAGACCTTCATAGAGTAGGTAGAGGAGAATTCAAAGTTTAGCCCTTACTACTCCAGCACAATTGTACATGTGCCTTTCTTCCCTTCCTGCTTGTTACAGTTCATCAGCAATATGAAATCTAACTATTGAATTCCCTGCACGCTCTACACAGTGCATTTGCACAGTGTGTCTAAAGGTCTTTTTTCCCCTCAGTGTCGAAGTAGGTATTTCTTAGGTTGTTAAAGAGATCCTTCCAAGTAAAGCAAATAGAGGGAAAGTTCCATGATATGCAACCTTTTACTAATAATCTAGTCTTCAACTTACATTAAGAAAGAAGAAATACCCTGCAATTTTTTTGTCTTCAGAGAAGAGACCAGATCGAGGACTCAGTTGAGGACCTTTCAAAACTTCTATGTTTGCTAAGCATCATCCTAAACTGTCAACACCATGCCTGATGCTCACAAAAACAAACAAACAACAAAAGATTCAAACATCCCCCAAGCATCATAGCATAATCAGAATGGAGTTGAATGTTACAGCTCAAACTCTGACCACTATGAAACATAGTGCATGTTACTGCAACTGTGCATCTCCCCTGCTGCTTAGCAATACAGATCCACAAAGCCATTTTAAAGTAGTAATTTATATTCATAATTTCTTTTCTAAGCTCTACTTTTTCCTTGTCAGATGCTAGCATTCAATCACTAGCTACCTTAAACTGAGAAGCACCCTCAGCCACAGGGATGCTACACACACACGCTTCTCTGCAGCTGCCATGTGTACCTCCCACCTGCAGAACGAATCATAATAATAATAAAAACCCCACAAACACACCTCTCACTTCACTCAAAAACAGCTGAATTTTTGACTTTTCCACTCCTAATGCTAAAATTCACCAAAAATATGAACAACTGAAAACAAGTCCTTGAAGGCTCTAGCAACTTAAACATGAGAGGGGGTATCACATCTTCACCTGGAATTAAGTTCCCTTTCAGCCCTTGGATAAACCTCAAGCACTCATAAACCAAAGAATACGTATTTATGATGATGCTATCTGTGTATTCCCACCAGCTTTGGCAAAACACGACACGTAGGGTTAACTTTGCTGCTCACATCCTCATATCTCCTCCTTCCTTAGACCAAACCTGTACCTTTCGAGATTAATTGCAAGTGTTATTTTCCAAAATGTAAGTGAATGCCCTTAAGAATATTACAGTTGTACAGTAATGGTTTGTTCAGCACAAATATCTGCTGCTCATGAAAGAGCTCACTGTATTCTGAGTCAGAAATCTCTTTCAAGAATGTTTCAAGAAAGCGGCAAACTGAAAGAACATTGACTATGCTAGAAATAAAAAAGCAAAGAAATTCCAGTCATCTTTGTCAGAAGAGTGTCTGCAAACACTCATCAAGGATTGAGGCAAGACAATATTAAGCAGTACTTATTGATATATGAGACAGTAGGTATACAGCTGTAGTATCTATACCTGTGTCTCTCATCAGTGATTAGGCATTCTGTAGGAAGAGCAAAATAGCAGAAGCATGAAAGAAAAGCAAAGATCACATTTTACCCAACAACTTGATCTCAAACTATCAGTGGAGCTTCAGCTATAAATGGAGACCACTATCCCTTGTTCCTGTGAACAGGAATCAATGAAGACAGAATATTTTCTCCAAAAACAAAAAATTAATATAAGTTATTTATATCACTCTCATAACCTTTCCTAATGAGCGTATCTCAGATACTGGAAAAAAAAAAGGTAACACAACACATATTTCACCACCTTCATAAAAATATTTCTGACCTCCTTAAGTATAGGGCAGAAAACAGTGAAGGTTAGATATATAACATCTTCTGTAGAGTGAAGCAGATTTACTCATACAAATTCAAAAAAAAAAAAAAATCATTGGAGCTAACGTGATTAAGAGAACAAAGGATGAGATATAATGAAAAGTACTGAAACTTTTAGCCTCGAGGTTGCCAGTTCCAATCTGACCTGCATAAAGAGCAGCTGAAAACCATACTCTACCAGACCTTCAGTGGCCTGCACAAAGCTAGTATACATTCAGTTGTCTGTGGACAAATATTCTCATCTCACAGAATCAGTGAGATGAGCACAAATCATTTTTCCTTGCTTTTGAAACTTTAAGCAGAAAGATTAGATACTACCTAGGTTTCACAGACTCGTCACATACAAAGAGGAAGATGCAAGAAATTTTCTGGGGGTATTGTGATATAAATATTAACTAGATAAACAGAAACCATCATTATCCAGATCTACCTTTTTTATGCATCTTGTTAGCACTAAATTCAGTTAAAGCACACAAAATCAAAATCATAACCTTAAAAAGAAAAAAGAAACAGGACCTGCACTTGCAAACATTTTCATGAGTTTAGTCTATAAGTAAAACTGATGCCTATTTATAAACCTGTAAAACTTACACTTAACTAGCCCTTAGTAATTAGTTCACGGAAAAACAATCATAGGGTTTGGTTTCCGTAATTACTTTGCCTACTACTGCATCAACTATTTGTATGTAAAAGTTTTGTTCAGAACTGCACTTGTGCAGCAGCTCCAAGAGGTTGATTGCTGCTGTAATCCCCCACTTCCCGGCTGCATTGAGTGATGAAGCTGTCCGGCCGCTCTGCGGTGCCAACCAGTGATTCAGTGCGGAGCCGATGGCATCAGATTTGATTTGTTAGCTTGTAGCGTGGTTTCTAGAACCCATGAATCCTTCTCATTAAATAACCATCCATCGTGTTGGAAATGATTAACTTCTGAATTCAGAATTAAATCAGCATTGAATCTGCACTTCTATTAGTGCAATTAATTTTCTGTTTGATGGCTGATATGCCAGGTGTCCATTGTTCAATGTAAGTTAAAAAGTGAAAAAAAAAAAAAAAGGTATGCATGTGATCTTATTTCAATAATACACTGGATTTAATTTTGTTTTTAAGAGTGGGTGATAGCAGTGGGAGTTATAATGGTATTGACCTTCCCCCCTCTGCGGAGGATGCTAATGCTGCAAAACAATCAATATACCAAGACGACAACCTAAAAAAAAATGAGGCCACATTTTTCCCTTTCCTCCTTTAAGATTTTATACTGATGATGTGCCAGGAAACTCATTTTACATTAGACCAATAATTCCTTCTACATAACAGGAGTGTTACATTAGAGGCTGATGATCTGTAGGGGTCAAGAGAGCCCCCTTGAGAAGAAAGTGAAAATAGACAGGTTGGGAAATGAAGACTTTCACTTGTTTCATGAATATAAGCAATAACATTCCCCAAACAATATTCACCTGTCACAAACAAGTACCTGGATCATGCAGCAATTCCCTCTGTTTTTCATTGAAGCCACAGCTAGAAATTGGCTGCTTTGAGAGGAGGAAAAAAACAAAACAAAACAAAACTAAAAAACTTGCTTGTCAGCTGAGCATTCATCTTTCTGTCGTCTCCAGTACTTTCTGAGCAGAGCATGAGGTCTTTCCTTTTGTTTTCTAGACTACAGGATCTCTACTTGATGTATAGTCAGAGCCAAGTTTTGTAGTCAGGATTTATGAGGTCAGCTTCATAAAGAAAAAGATGGTAACAAGCTTCATAAGGAAAAAACTATTCTTGTTAGTGCTTCAGCTATAGATACCTATATGACTTATCCACAGAGTAAGAAACCAGTTGTCCTGTGAGAAGTAAGCCAAGAATACTCTGCGAACATACCTAGCTTCCCTTCTACTGAACATCCATCACATTTTGAAGCATCTTCTCATAGTTGTAAATTAAGTGACAAATTTCACTGCTTTCAGGAATTTACTTGTCCCTATTATCCTGAAGTTAAGCACAGTTACTGAAGCCAAGACATCCAAATGAGATCTGAGAGGAGAGAGAAAACACGAGAAGCAGCGCTGGACAGTCAGCTGATTTCCCCCAAGCCGTCGTGCTCTCGCAGGGCTTTGCTGCCTGAGCGTTTGTCTTGTCCTCAGGACTGAGTCTTTCTGTGTTCTCTTTAGATACCTGACATAACTTGACCTTATTACTGAATGTGCCCTATAGTCATTATAAGAATGGACTGACTTCCACTGAGAATGAAAGATGAGGAGAAATGGTGGTGTTTAAAAACCTTGCTTTATTTGAACAGACCTGAGAAAACAAACAGGACAGTAAGCGTTTCATAGAACAGAATCCATGGAATTATTATTATTATTATTTTGCATCTTGGGACTTCACTAGAAAAACAGCCTAGCCATTTGTGTGCATATCATATCTGTACCTCAGCTTCTATTAAAAAAATGAAATCAAATTAAATGCCTCTCCTGAAAAGAAATGCAGCCTTATAGCCACTGTACCAACTTAATTATGTTAACGGAACCATTTCTTATTCTCAAAACCAATCTGGTATTCACTTACCAAATATTCAATAGCATTTACTTGATTTTTATTACAGCCTTCTGCCATGCTATTGTTGTTATTTTACTGTACAGTTATAGGCTGCTCGTTTTTACCATCAGGGACTCGTTAAGAGTGAGCAATTTGGTGCTTAATGAGTTGTTAACCCTGAGTAAATATATTAAAATAATAGAGTGATAAATTCAGATTGAATTGCATTGGGCTTGTTTTTTGTTCAATAATGTGTTCTGTAGCAAGAGAAAGTACCACTTAAAAAGCAATTTTGATAAAATATATTCCGGATTTCTCGCACTTAACTTTTAACATATCATCCATCTTTTCTCTATATGTTTCTCATTCTTTCACTTCCTGAGATTGCATTTTATTTTGTATTTTCTTCAGCCAAGTTACAAGTGCTGGTAATACAAGAGGGGAGATATTCTAGCTTGTTCTCAAACAAAGATTTTGCGTATTTGCTTAATATTCATCCTTGTATTGCACTGTCACTCATTTCAAGCCCAAATACAACCTAGACATGTTTAGAAAATATCTATTCCTGTTTTGCCTCACTATTTGGATTTATTAAGCCATAAGAAGTAAAAATATCAACACCCAGACAGTTTTACATAGATTTGTTAATGCCGAAGGAGTGATTAATCCCAAACTTTCCTACGTGAGTCCTATTTCATTCATCCTCTAAGAAGTAGGATCTACCATACTCCAACTTGTTCAAATAAGCTAGGTCAATAGAAGAACAAAACCAACAGCTGCTGGACATTTGCAAGTCTCAGGCTTGGCCCACTGGGCAAAGCATTTAAGTGTCTGAAGCTTTAAAAGGAACTGTATGTAAATAATTTGTATTCTTAATTGTTACAAAACTCCTATGAGCAACTCGTGACTACTTGTGAGCATTCAAGGTAACGCACTACTGTTCCACACCACAAGATTTCAGACTGTCTATAAGCACAGATATTTGACGGGTATCTGACCTCCAAGTTAAATTATTCTAATTGCCTTCCTTTTGCTCTCCCTTTCATTATCCTCCACAGTTATGTTGCTTCACTCTTGAGAAGCATGACTGCAACCTAGAAGCATTTTTAGCATCATTCAATATAACTATACATCCTTGACAGTGTACAGTGGCTGTTAATGATTGAGGGGGGTGGTATGAAAGAAAACAAGAAAAAAAAACTTATGCCTAAACTGAAAAAATATATTTGTGTTGGGATCTGAGGACTGAGTCATAGGTAAGGCTGCTACAATGCAATTCTGCCTCAAACAGCAATTTCACTTTAAATTAAACATTTTTCATGAACTATCATTCAGCTCCTTGTCATTTCTGACTCTGTCATATATCACACTAAGAAGAAATCTGAAAAGAATAAAAGTTGCTTAGAACAACAGTGGAATGGAATACAAATACCCCAAATCATGTTCCATTGTATAGAAATGTCATTCAAATCTGCAAGGCACGATTCCTAACAGCAGTCTCATGTAGTAGGTGATGAGATATTATTTTTTACATGTAATGAGTCACCTATTTTCTCAAATTTTCATTGTAGAGAGAAAGGCACCGTAAAAGAGAAGCATCATAAAATCACAGACAATTTGTAATGAGGGACCACAAGATGTCTCTAGTCCAGCTCAAGGCAGGGAAGATTGCTTAGGCCTTTCTTAAGATGAGTTTGGTATCTCCAAAGATGTGATTCTAAAAGCCTCTGCCCCACTGCTTAACTACTCTCAGTAGGGAATACCTCTCCATCCCCTACCCTGCCCTGCACACACATTTATATCCCATCATAATTTTCTTTGCTGCATCTCAAGATCTTGGCCTTTCATTCTTTTGCTGCACTCATCTGAGAAGAGTCTGTCTTCTGAATAATCCCAATAGCAGACTACCTGCTGCCCTTTTCCTATGAAAGCCAAATTCAGTTTCTTTGGCCTCCCTTGTACTGACTAGAGCACTGTAGTAATCTTAGCAGGTCTCCTCTGGAGAGACTCCAGAGGAATGCCCAACTGGATGCAGCATTCCAGATTTAGCTTTAATATCATGAAGCACAGAGGTATGATCACTACTCTGAAACCAGCACAGCCAAACACACAATCTGCTTTCATTGCCATAAGGACACATTGCCGATTCATGCTCAATTTTTTGTCCATTACTACTTCTATATCCTTAGCTGTTAAGAATAGCAGAGCTCCTGGTCAATCAGTTCCTAGCCTGTCCTGTTGCACAGAGTCATTTCATCCCAAATGATGGATCTGGCAATTCTCTATTGAATTTCAGGTAGTTTCTAATGCACCATTCTTCAAGCTTGCCCAGATCCCTTTGATTGACAGACCTACTCTTCAGCGCATTTAATGCTCCTCCAACTTGGTATCATCTGTAAAGATGACAAGGGTCTATTCCATCTCATCATGAAGCTGATGATGAAACCATGGGCAATACTCGCCCAGCATTGACACCTGAAGACCAACACTCATAACCAGCACCTAAACAACAGACACTGAGCTTGTGAGCTTCTCAGGTCCTTGCGACCAGTCCTTCACCAGCTTAGTAGGTGAAACTGTAGATCTATCCTCCATGAGCCAAATTCACCTGCAGAAATATCTGGTGGAGCTTTCAGAGTTGAAATGAATTAAGTCTGCAATCAAAGAGTATTTTTTTCCTGAAATACACAAGTTTTATCAGTAAATTCAGTATGTCAAAATTCAGGGATAATATAATTAAAATGAGCTAGATTTTACTTTTCTTGTCTATTGGACAAATTTTGTATTAAATACAATGTTAGCGATGCCAGCTGTCAATAAAAACATCAGCTGAGTGGGTCTTCAGGTTTTAAAGGAAATAAATGTTGCATAAGCAAACACAAAAAAAGGTGAGAGATGAGAGGTTGCAATGTGAAATCAAACTTTACAGGAAAATTGAATTTTTTTTATATGCTTGAAATTTGTTTATTAGGCTTTAAAATTCACAAAAACTGTTACTGATCTGAAACCCTAAGAGTTTTACCTATTTAAACAATTTCCTGACTCTTACACCTAAGTTTATATTCCACTTCAAATAAGGAAGAACAAAAAACAAACAAACAAACAAAACAAACAAACAAACAAAAAAAAAAAAACCAGAAGCAGTGCAGATATTGATCGTTTTGAGTGGAAAAGTTTGGGTAAGATTCACCACAATTTTGTTTTTTTATTAGTTTACTTGACAGATGCCATATGGGAGGAAGAAAAAAGCCTGTTTTTAAATGCTGAAGCAGAAAGATGCTTTCTCAGAATCAAAGGAAAGCGGCATGTTCAATTTAATGGCATCCTGTTTCTCCAAAATAAACAAATGAGAGGTCATGCACAGGTGAAAAGGACGCTTTGAGCCACTAGCATTTCACTTCTTTTCTGTAAAAGAAGTAGAGGCATTCTAGGAAGTATAGGAAAAGAGGAAAATAAAAGAGAAGGCTTAGATGGCAGTCAGTTTTATGTGGGGAATTACCTGCTTTTTCTTAAGGACAACACTTTGCTACTGTGTGTATTTTGAGGGTGCAGCTTCGACCGTGGGTATATATTTAAAACTGTTAGTTGAGGGAGAACTCAAAGCACTTTTAATATATTATTTTGATACAGCTATGTCTTGGGAAGAACAGAACAACTGTTGAATACATAAAAAGGAATATAGAGAAAAAAATGAATAGCAATTTAAGATATCCTGCAGAATATTAAGGAAAGCAGATACTGTATATCCAGCTTGGAATTTAATCTGAGAATAGGACTAATATCATTACTCCTGGACCTTTTTATCACTTATAAAATCTTCAGTTTGCTTCTTTACTTCAATAATAGCTCCCAATTCAACTCTGTACAGTAAAATATTGCTGCTAGCAGCATCAGGTATTTATACTCAGGGTTTTTGACCATTTGTAAGTTTAAGAGTTCCTTAAAGATGGTTTTGGAAATGGGATCCTAAAAGTATTTGCTCCTTTGTTGTGCCTTCTCCTAAAAAAAATAAAACTGAGGGAATGCTCAAGACATACCAACTGACATGGATGTTTCTTTAGCGAGGAGAAGATGGCAGGGGTAGGAGTGCCTTAATTACTATATAAATTATCAAATACAGTTATAAGAAGCAAGTGCTGAACCACTTGCTAAACCACATGCTCTGCACTTAGAATCAGACTCACTTCTGAAATCAGATAAGTGAACAACTAAGAATGGCCCCACAGCAGCACATTTTTAACAGTGAAGAAAACAAGAAAAATCTCATTGTCTTCTCCCTAAATGATGCCCCAAAAAGCCAATGAATTAAATGTCATCTCCTCAAATTGGGCTGGGTTGGAGTAGGCTGTATGACAGAGAATTGGCTGACCTAGTCTCATCTGATGAAATGCAATGAGAGGCTCACGCTGACCAAGCAACAAAACAGGAAGAGAGTGCAGAAATCCTGCAGTTTCTGTGAGAAAACACATTCTTGTTGCTATGTTCACTTAAAGAAGTCTGCTAGTTTTAAAAGAGACATTCCGGAGTACATCCTGGATTGCTTCCTTGAACAGAAATTCCTTTATCTCATCTGGAGTTAACATAAATAAAGAACAAGAAAATTTGCAGTGAAGTTTTGGCATTATATAGCCAATCAAGTGCCTTCACTAACCTATTTTTTCCGAAGTCATTCTTTTATGTGAAGAAAAATAAACTAGCTTATTTCTTTGGCAAAGGTGTAAGTTCTATTATAGTAAACAAACACTCTTCAACTTTTATTTGCAATGTAAAAATATATAATATTTTTCTTAACAGCCTTCCCATTCCTAAGACAGGATAGCTGTTCCTCAGGAAAAAGGTGATGTTCAGAGGCACTCGAAAGTCTCTAAATAAAAGAGGCAACAGAAACCTAGAACATTTTATTTAGTGCATTTCCTAGTGCTTTGTCCAGTTTTGTTCTATAGTATTCAGATCAGTAGCAAAATAAAGGGAAGTGGCAGAAGTCCCAAATCTATAATACAAACCCAAGCAAAACCACTGTAACATTTTAAGGTTTTAAATTCTCCAATTTGCTTAATCACAACAGCAGGATACAGTACCTAGATCTTCATTTTAACTCTAATTCTCTCCTCTCTATGAGCTTTCTGTTCACCCTACTAAAACTTTTCCCTTTTTAATGGTTATACTTAAAAAGGATTTCATGAGAGACCAGATAAATTCAAATCTTCAGTGGAGGCATAGGGGCGTGTGGCATCAGAGATAGAAATTGCATTTTAAGCAATTTTGAAGATGCATTTAGCTTTGCTTTTGCCTCAAATTTGTTCCAATTTCACTTATACATACTAAGAAATTAGAATAAGGGATTCATTTCTGAGTAGTCACCTTTAGCTGCTTGGCATGCTTCTACTACAATACTGTTGGCATTATGCCACTGCAGCCAAAAGAAAAATTAAATGTCTCAAAAGTCAGGGTCTAAGTAGAAAGCAACTATGGAATGACAGTAAACAGTACTTGGACATCTATCTATTTTTCTGGGTAATTGATTGTCTCTTTATGATACCTTCATAGACTTGTGGCCGACTGCTTACTGTACACAGTACTATAAGATATAACTTGCTTAATCCTTTCATCTCACAGCCATTACCATTGAAAGAGCAGCTGTCGCTCTGCAAACATGAACAGCCAGTAATAGTTTCAAAAGAGCTATGCAGTACATCAAATGTTCTGCTGATGGCCATGTACGGACAAAGTCAAGCTTAAAGGAAAGGAAGTGCAGAGGATTCAGCACTGTGAGGCCTATGTTTAGGCAGGGGAAGCCAGACTTTGGTGCTGCTTTCAGGTTTGCCCAGACAAACTGTGTGTGGATAGTGCTAGCGACAGAGGGAGAGCACACAAGCAGTGTGACGACACTGTGTGCAAACACCACAGCGGACCTACAGGACCCCTCTTTTTTTCAGTCCAGTCTCACCCTTACGTACTGTTACTCTCTACTTATGGCACCCTTTCCTATTCCACTGTTCCAACATAAGCTACTGCATTCTCCACTCCATATTGGGCCTGCTACAAAGTCTTATCAATGCACTTTGATCTTGACCTGCTAGTCTCATACCTGATCACTCCTACCTCAGATCTGACAGCTGGTTCTGCTATCCTAAGCCTTCCCACTAGTTCTCCATGTACCTCAGTCTTGCTCTTTCAGTTTTAGGCCCTGGACATATTTCCCGCCTCATTCTTTACTTTCAACATTTCTCTGCTCAAGAAAGTACTAGGTATGTCAAAATGCCTCTTCTCAGCAAGGCTCATTCTTCCTCCACTCATAGTCCAAGACCTCTGTACTTTCAAACAGAACTCCTTGAAGATCAAAGACTATGGAAGTTCACTGTGGTGTTCATCCATCTTGAGGCAGCGTCTGTCACTCCCAGACTGTGAGCTCCACTGCCTGCTCTGAGGTTATTGATCTGCCTTGCCTCCCCTGCTTCCTAGTGCAAGCAAACTCCCTCTGTAATTCATAAGCATAAAGGATGTCACATTAGAAAAGCACAAAATTGTGCCTTTCACACTCCCCTGATCCCATGCACTCTCTCACAGATGCACAGCACAGGCACCACTGCATGTTCTGCCCCGTGAACGGGTCATGTCGATGCAGCTGTTGCTCGGTGCTGGGCAAGTATGGAGACATCATTTCTCACACATCTAAGCACACAGTTTATAACGGACAGGAAAAAGCTGTCAGGGTGGATTAGACAAAAACACAGCTTTGTCCCTTTGCCCTCTCTGCATTGCATAACCAGACAAACATTTTCCTTCATGAAGCAAAAGGTAAAAAAAAAAAATAAACAAAACCCTCCAAGTGAGTCAAGCCATAAGAAACAAGCTTAGAGATGCTTCCATTTTATGGAAACAATAGGCAAACGGCCTGCTTATTTGTATAATGCCTCTAATTTTTAATCTCTTTCCTACAGACTGGACTGCAGGGAAATTGCGAAGCTGAAACTCTAGCAATATAGGGGCAAAGCCATGTACTGACAGTGACGGTGTGTGGAAGTTTCCCCTAAGGCTCAGCATAATAGAAGAGGCCAGGTGAGTTCCACAGGTGAGACTTGACTCTAAATTTGTACTTATTTATATTTTTATATAAAAGGAGTGGAGAAAGTAGTCACAGATAAGCCTGAATATCTAGAAGCAGAAATTGTGATAAACCGAAGATCTAAACAGTTTCAGTTCTCAAAAGAACTGAAAAAGAGAGACATGAGAAAATTCGAGTGAACTTTTGAAGAAAAAGAAACAGAAAGAAAAAAAAAAAGGCACACCTTCAGTATAAAATGGAAATAACATTGGATCTACCAAACACAGATCTGTGAAGTTTAGTTCATGAATGATTGAAGTTTTTCAAGCCATTGGTACAAAAATGCTCAAGACCTGTAAATCATAGAATCATAGAATGCTTAGGGTTGGAAGGGACCTCTAGAGATCATCTAGTCCAACCCCCCTGCATACGCAGGGACACCTAAAGCACGTGGCACAGGACTGCATCCAAGCGGGTTTTGAAGGTCTCCAGAGAAGGAGACTCCACAACCTCTCTGGGCAGCCTGTTCCAGTGCTCTGTCGCCCTCACTGTTAAGAAATTTTTCCTTAAGTTCCTATGGAATTTTTGATGGCAAAATGAATCTTACAACCTATTAGGTGAGAAGTTTTGAAAGCTACTCAACAAAATCTTCAAATATAAATCTAAAACTTAATACTACATTTCCTAAAGGGCCTATGAAACACAGATGAAGTCAGACAAATATACACTAGCTTTCACATCTCCTTTCCCTATATTCAGAATACCCCATGCAAGCAACTCATTGCAATAATTCTCCAATAAGACAGAAAAAGATTCTTTGCAATCTATAATTATAGTAAACTCATTCTGATTCTCAGGTATAAAAGGAGCAGGTAGTGTTTTCATATCCACATAATGCCTTTTTTTTGTACCAGTAAGGCTACATACATTACTCTGCAGTCCTGCCAGCATCTGTCCTTCTCTTTATGCCTGCCTACTCTTTTCCACGTATGAAAGGTCTGATCAGGTACCTACAGCAGCCATATGACTACTGTATTTCCTAAGCAGCCACTGCTCACAAGCTTTTGAACTCACTTGTTCCAATAACTCCAGAGGAGCCCTCTGGAAAAAAAATGAGTTTTAAACGACTTTCCTCCTCCTCCCTTCCCTCTCCCCATTCAGTGCAGATGAAAATGTATGAGCAGTACAAGAGCAGACACATCTTTTTCCAATATTCCTAAACTGAAGCAATCCTACATTGCTTTGCCCTTTCCCTCGCAACCAGGCAGAGAAATGTTTTAGCACAATTTACTGCTGTGTATGTTTCTGCCTCCTCCTCTTTCTTTCTGGGAAGAAAGATAGTCTATGTTAAAAAATAAATAATAATAAAAAAAAAATGCTGCTTTGCTGGCTGATCGGTTTCCCAGCAGACAGCCCACTGTGTCTGAATCACATCTGCCCACCTGGGCTGCGAGTGTGTGATTGACTGAAAACACCGGTTTTCAGCGACTGTCAATGGGAAGTGAGTCTTTCCCTGCTTTGAACAGTCAAGAAAGAAGTAGCTTCCTCCCCCACTCCTTCCCCAGCATATTTATTCAAACTTGCAAGTAGTTGCATACAAGTCTGATACTGAGAAGAGTCAAAGGTGCTTAAAAGGGCAGGAAAGCTCGAGGATATGAAGAGTTTCCTAGATGACAGAGACATGCAAAGTCTGCAAAGTTGTTGCAAAACGCCTGGTACCTGCCATCTCCCCTTCCTGCCACAGTAAGGAACCTGACTGCACAGAGTAAGAAGAAACGGCAGCTGAAACCACAGAAAGTCCTTGTTAGCTCTCTCACTCATGCAAGCCTTCTGTGCCTCCTCATCCATCATGCACTATCTCTAGATTTCAAGGGGAAACAAGAGACTCGGTTCCTTCCTTGGGATTGCTGGTCATTCCCATTTCACTGCTTCTGAAGTGGAGCAGTCAAGTGATGTAGTCTCCATACCAAAATGAGGCCTTAGTTCTCCTCACGCATGCTTGTACCTGAGTTGGACTACACAAAAAAAGATTCAGAAGATGGCCAAAAATGGACAAGGAAACACAATAAATTTCAGTAAATTAAAAGTATAGTAAGCCTCAAACTTCAGTGATGATTTTGATCCCTTTTCCTTCCCTTCTAACAATCTTGCTCTCTGAACACTGCGCTATGAAATTCAAACAGTGGCTCCCAGTCCAGACAATATACAAAATGACAAAAGAAAAGAACATTAGAGCACCAGAGGGGTGGTATAGGGAAGGAGATAAGAGAAACCTCATGACAAATGTTAACTTATCCCTCCTCATCACTTTGCCAGCTCCAAATGCAAGCAAGGAACCAGCTGAATTAGGTACTAGTACGCTGTGACATGCTCTCTCAGAATATGAAGCAGAAGCAAATTATTTGGGACACAACAATACACAAAACTCATCTCACAAAACTCCTAGACCTCCAAAGTATGCAGATTCTTTCATTTATTTTAATGCCTGGGGATCTTTCATATTTACATTCCAATAGAGGGGGATGATTTTTAAGTCCCTGAACTTCACCAAATGGACAATTCTAGGTTACATTCCATAAAAAAGGAATGTTCATACCCTTTGCTCTCAGAAAATTAAAGATCCTCATGTAATAATGATACAATTTCAGGATTATCCTTCTTTAATAAATAGAGAAGCTGATGCACTGAAAATTTAAACTCCTGGTCACTGCTCTGATCAGAAGAAAAAGGCAGCATTAGAACCAATTAATTATTAGAAATGGAGAGAGGGATTTACTAGCCCTGCACTCGCATTTCTGACACAACTGACTCCTGATTTTTGCCTTCCAAACACTTTTTTTTTTCTTTTTAATTGACAATCGACTTGGGAAAAACAGCTGTGATTCACTGTGACTGAAAGTAGGTCAATCTCTCAACCTGATATTGTAAAAGCATCTCATCCAAGGAGCTTAAAACTCTGGCAATGATATTAGATCAAGTTATTTTTTCTTACTGTGATGAGGTGGAGCTTTCTGCAGACCTGCATAGTAGAAAAAACAATGAGCAACATACAAGAGCAACATTTTTCGAGAAGTTCAGCCTTGGTTCTGTTTTCAACCGAACAAGACATTTCCATCCAGAGCGTTGTCCATCTCCACCAAACTTTGTGATGAGCAAGATGATTTTGCAGAATTGGGCCTTTATCAGCAATGTACTATGACAGTTGGCCATCTTCGTGTATATTTAACATTCTTCAGTTTAAGCTATTCAGAACTCACCAATTTCCACAAGTCATCTGCACTCTCTAACAATTCATCAACTTATTGAGGTACAGAAGGTTTCTTGCTATATACTCAAGTCAGTTTTTTTTTTAATCTCTTTTTTTTTTCCTGTTAAATTCCTTTCTTCTTTCACTGGGCAGGGGAGGATCTGGGAGGGGAAGGGAAGGATGGGAAACCGGAGGTGACTGTAACCAGCTATATCTTTTCAGGTTTCTGTTCACTGCAAAATAGTGCCCAAGCACTGCCCAAGTTTTACTTGAGATTCAGAGTGCAGTGGAATCATGTTCCTTCCTCATTACACTTACAGTTAAGAAAAAGTCTTTATTTACATTGGTTTATATCAATTTAAGAAGCAGGAGACTCATTTTTAAAACTTCAGTGATCTCTCTCTACATCAGAATTCATTGGTGTTAAATAAAAAACTAGCAATGCTGTTTTAAATAGCAAAACAGCAAAAAAAGTCTTAAATGCAACTCTTGGGCTAAGGATGCAGTCATTGCAAAGGATTAATACCTGCTTAGCTTGAGACACATGTAAATTAATTGTGAAGGAAGTTACAGGAGATATTTCATTGAGCAGCTTTTTCTCACCACCCCCAGCACTTAAAAGACCAAGGCCAGACCTAAGGAGTCACAGGCACTGGCAAAGTCTCCTGGCTTTGGCAATAGCTCTCCAGTCTATGAAATTTCTTTGTTTAAGCTTTCATTAAAAGGAAAGAAAAGGAACATTTTTATCTCTTTGCTTTGAAAAGAAATATCTGTCAAAATACAACAGATCTTGTGATGGTGTCCTGTTAACCCAGTTTTACACCAGAAAACATTCTAGAAAACATTCCGCAGTCAGACAATAGCGGCCTCTAAGATGGAATCCAGCCTTCATCTACACTATTAATCTCAATGACAGATTGTTTAAATGTTAATACTGCTGGAGACAAATTTTATGTTAAAAAAAAAAAAAAAGGAAAAAGCGCAAGACAATTAAATGCAAAACCCAAATTTATGCAGCACTGCTGCACAGTTAAAATGAGAGACATGGTAAAAAATGTACACGTTTTCCCATGCATATTGGTAGTGTTATTTAATGTTATTCAGCACCTAAAATAAGCCAATTTAATTTCCCCCACTGAGCAAGTCTCTTAATTTTCAAAGCACAGCATTTCCTATTCATGTGAAGAGAAAGTGGGTGTTGTGAAAATAGGAAGCTCATTTCACACAAGAGGACGACTGTACCTCCCCATTAGCCTAAATGCTTAGCTAAGAAAATGAAGGCTGAAGAGCTTTGCGTTTCCTATCCTTAAGTTTCTCTAGAGTGAAGAGAGTTAGGAGGAGAGGGAAAAGGTAAGTAAAGCTAAAGGACAACTCTGCTCCAAGAATAAATGGCTCTATACAGACTAGGGAAAAAATACATATTTTTTCCATCTATATACATATAATTTGTATCAATATATATATACACACACACTTACATATAATGAGTTAAAAGACACTTTGAAAAAGAAAGGTATTAAAAGACACACCTACTTGCAAAAGCAATGGCCTAGACTTGGCAACCCAGGCTCAGGGCACACATTGGAAAGGGCAGTGGTGGGATGAAGGAAAGCTGTATTAATAACGGAACCATTTAGCCTATCAGTGTCTAAGCTATATCAATAATGTTGCTTGTGTGCTTCCTCCAGCCCTGGCAAGTCCTATGCACAGTGACACCACTAGGATTCATTTCTTTGAGCTAATCGAGATTCCTGATGGCAGCTAGAGAACGAGTTGCAAAAAATTCCTGGGAAAGGGCAATCAGATACCGTGATGGCATTTCTGAAAGATCATCAGCTGCCCCGGTAAGGCGCGATCTTCCCGGCCAAGCCGTGTTAGGGCAGGCAGCCTGTGGGAGCCAGGGCCCTCCTGCTCCTCACGGGACAGGAGCCCGGCTGGCTCGAGATGCTGCTGCATCCCCCTGCACTACACACCGCTGCAAACCAACGTCCTCCCTCTATTGATATCACTCCCCTTGTGCATTACAAACGATGCTCCTGTTTAAGTAACACCCTCAGCTACAGTGGGAACAATTTGAGCTCTCTGATGAGACTGAAAACCAGTTGTGGAAGATTACACATCTTCATGTAATGACTTGTTTTCCTCAGTCTCTCCGCTTGCACACAGAATAAACTTTCTCAAACCCGAACTTTGCAGCCTAATAAACATGAGTATTTCAAGCTTTAATATCCTTCCTGCCTGGAAAAGAATCATCTCCCAAGCAAGATGAGTCTGCCAAAAGTAACAAATCCTACTAAATAAATTTGAGACGTGCAAAAAGAAAGGGGTAATGAGAGCATGCTTGAGCATTACACAGCACAGCAGCAAGGGTGCAGCACAACTTGAATGCTTGCACCTGAGGAGAATACGATTCTGACAGCTTTGTTTCCTGAATACAGCTCTGCACTGAAGAGGGGAAGAAGAAAATAAATAAATGTGTGAGTAGTATCTCTCACATGAAATTGTACTTACCTGAAAATCTATAACCTGTTTATATAACATGCTGCAGTTCCAGAGAATATTAAAACCATCCACCTTGCACTGCTTTGCCCCCATGGCTTACCAATTTTTTTCCACCATAAAAGTTCTCTTCTGAGTTCTGTTTTGGTTCAGGCTCTACATGAGTTCAGACAAACCAAATTAAAATGGGAATAAGAAATTCTTGCTAAACATTTAGAAGGAAAGGTTACCTTTCTATATTGACAGATGGCTATACTCCTCCAAACTCTTCATGGCACTTGTATATATGAATTAAGGCAAAGAAACACACACAAAAAACAGTTTGTCCTCTTTTAGTGCTCCCTGTAGCAAACAGAACAACTTACTCATTCCATCTTTACTGAGTTACCTTCAACACAGGTAACAGTTAGCCCATAGGGAACACAGAGTCGGGTATCCATGGGCAGGTGTCTATAAAGCAAGAAGGGAATACTGTACGAGCTGCTTCCCAACATCTCCATTTTGTATCTCTGAACCAAATGTGCAGTCTTTTCTGGGTGGAACAACAGTTCTCATCATACATGATTTCATTGAAGAAACACCCCTCCTTTTGAGGAGATGAGTCTCTTTGGCACTACACGCCCCTTGTATAATCGTAGAAAGAAAGCCGGTTTCAGGAGCACAGCCAGCTGCACAGAAGAACTCAACAGGCTAACTGTACCTGTAGGCAATCCCACCATTTCCTCTGCAGTTCCCACAGTGTTTATTGGACATCAACCCCAGTATTGTAGCACTGCAACACTTACCACTCCCTTCCCTCCTCCTGTGCCCTATTCAAGTAGAAAGCAGCACTACTTGGGCACAGGCTCTTGGCTGCTTCCTGCATGATGCCCTTTGGACTACCACCTTCTCCCATGCTGTGAAGTCAGGATGGCCCAGAGCTATGTAGAAGGAGGGTTACCATACAGCAGTCACCACTTGAAGCGATTTTCTTCCACTGACAGAGAGATGCAGAAGTAACACAATTTACTTGTGAAACTGAATTTAGCTACTGATTCTAGCTTTTGCAGACCCTTATATGATGCCAAAAATCTTAAGAGACCCACACGACTGACAAGAGCTTCAACGTAAGGCTCAGGAGCACAAAGGTCCTGCAGCTGCCCGTGTTGCAGGAAGGCGCGTTCCACCATCGAACACCTCGGAGGAGACGCTGTCGCTGGCTAACACAGCTACCCCGGCCCGGCTCGCTGTTCTGCTGCGGCGCGTTACCTCCCTGCGCTGCACAGCACCCGGCTGCGCAGGAAACGGCCGCCCTCTGATCCAGCTGTGCTAAATGCTGCGGAGATCAATGGTGCAAGTGTCCCTTTTATTTCAAAAACGTAAACAACGCTGCCTAGGATGACACAGCAGGTACAACAGACCCCTGGGGGACATTTTGTATGTTTAAAGGACGTGAGCTTCTAAATTCACTCATATTCAATAGAGGCGCCTATAATATAGGAGGAACCATTTACATCTAAGTCAGACACCAAGCACTCAGCCTCCCAGGCTCTGCTACTACATCTCTGAAGGAGGCTGTTAATGAGTATATCACATTCTGCTACTGGTACCTTCCTTTACTCTTCTCCCTGCCTTATGATGTCAGCTGTACTAGAGAATAATTTTTTGTCAATGGGAAAACAAATTGCAGTGTTACCTCATGATACACCCCAGCTGGGTATCCTGAGCTGCCTGGCTGCCCCAGGCAGCTCAGCACAGTCCAGAGAGGCAATAACTGAGCCCAACAACTCTCAGCTTTAACACGACCCATTCCTCAGTCCACTGGGAGACACACAAACCCATCTACCTTTATTTTCTCTAAGTGTACAAGGTTTTTTCTTTTGTCCATTTCCTACTCCCCCCTCTACTTCTCATTTTTCTTTTTTGTTTACAAAAAGTTTAACAACTTTACTAGCTTTATTCAGCAACTTGGAGGAAATAGATTTGATGAGACTCATCTATTGTTGTGCCAAGCTGACCTGGATGTTTCACTCTTCTCCCCAGTGAGCTGCAGTAATAGGAGCTCAGTATTGATTCAGAGATGACGTGGGACAATTACCAACCAGGACAACTCAGACAGTTTCCAATAACATAAATAAAGAAAAGACAAATAAGGTTTCTAGAACCAGACTACTCTGCAGGAAGTCTTCGCCGGGCAGAGGGGTGGGAACACACAACCAGAGCAGATGAGGACGACAGCAGTGAGGGCGTGAGAAGTTATGCAAGCAGGCAACTGAAAGACAAGGAATCCAATGGGACAAAACCTGAATTTATTCCATGTCTAGACTATAACAACTTCAGTGCTGACTTCAGTGTCACAGAAGTGAGTGGAATCCAGGGCTAGCATATGGACTAGGAAAATGACAATTCAAAATATCACAGAAGCACAGACAAAACACATTAATGATGGGAAATCAAGCAGGACAACAAGGATCATCCACTGGCCACTGAATGTCCCTTTTTCTCAGAAAGCTAATTCACAAAATATGTACAGCATAGCAACACTATTACTGCCTTTCAATCCCTACTGTTCTCCCCTCTCCCCATCCCAGCCATTAATTCCTCCTACTCTCCTCCCTTCAAAAACTGGAGCTGAGGGAGTCAACTAGAGCTGGCAGAAAAGTAGGTTTTTTGAGACCACTCCTTGGTATCTAGAGCAAGAGAAGGTAGAAAACCTCCTCTTCTCCCCAGCTTCAGCTACTTCCAACTGCTGGGATCTAATGCCATCATTGACTTGATATGTTTACAGATCCTCAGCCATACCGAAAAATCCCCTAGGGATATATTAGCCACAGTCCTTCCAGTTTGTCTCCCCAGAAGCCTGCAGCATCACAGCAAGCAGCTCATAGTCCGACACGTCCATCCCCCAGCACCAAGACTGAACTGTTCCGTGTGCTCAAGGGATGCTGAGAGGGAGAGCACCACAGTTGTGGCAGCAAGCAAGCTTTTCCTATCACTCCTTAAGACATTAATATAATCCTACAGTGCCAGGAAGCAAAAATAAAAGACAGGCAATGGGAAAGACTGTCCATAAAACCCTCATACCCATCGTCTCATTAGTGCTGCATTTCCACTAGTCTCATTAACCTAAAATACTGCTTATTGAAAGTGATTTTTAATAGCTCCCTTCCCTGCACATTGGTGGAAAGAAAAATTCTCCCAGACCAAACTGTTTGTATTTGCTTTGCCTGGCCAGTTTCCTTCTCTTTCCCATCTCTCCCCTTCTGTATTTACATATACAAATTCCTTACCCCACCATCTAATTTCCTTCACTTCTTTTGCCCTTCCATCTTCACAGCAGAGCATCTGAGAAATCAGGAATGACTCCCTCTCACAAGAAGGGTGTGTGTGAGGCAGCAAACAAGACGTCCTGAGCGTGCCGTGCAGCGCAGCAGACCCGGCTCTCAGGTGCCCGAAGCCGCGTTGCCACACGGCTTCTGCATCCAACAGCTCCACGCGAGCCCCGCGCACCCACAGGGTTTCCCCAGCCGCCAAAGATCGCACCAATGTCTGAATTACTGGCAGGAAGGACCATAAAGATTTGTCCTCCAATGACAATAGCAAAGGGGAACAACTGGCACCTGCTTCAGAAAGGCTCATTCACACTGAAAGCAGATGCAATATATTGTGGCTCTGATGTGTTAAAGCAGCTTAAGACACCCAAAACACGTGGATGAAGGAAAATGTGGAAGACGCTAGGGCAAAGCAGAGCAAGCTGCAGCCAACAGCATTTGTGAGGGGGTTCAGAAGTGCTGCCCCTGCACGTTTGCCCTCTTCCTCTCACAACTCATAAGCCACCGTGTCAGCTTTACAGGACACTGGATGTTCAGCTGCTACACAGACCTGTTTGCTTGAGATCTGTGATGCTCCCCTGGCAGTGCCTAGAAGTGCAGACTGGCACATTTTAAGGTAAAGACAAAGGCTGGGTTGGGATTAATCTAGGACTACACAGATAAGCAGGGCATTAGCCATGGGACTTCTGGCAACCTTCAAATATAGCATTTCTGCCTGTTCAGTAGCACTCATGTATGACCCCTGCACTTTTGCTGTTACAGAAGCCCCAGTAGTCCTCACTGTTTCTATGAAACTGTCTTGCCCCTGTGCCTGCACTGTGCTACAGGCACACAAATCTGCTCCAAGGCTAAAGAGGGAGCTGGGTCACTGTGGTTCCTATAGTAACTAGACTCTCTAAGGAGGCAACTAACACATTCATTTTTTGCAACGTGAACTTTTCTCCAGCAACAACTGGACTGATACACTCACTCATTCATCACGTGTTTTTTTTTTTTTATTTTTAATGGATGGGCCATTAAACAGATGGCAGCAAGAGAGAAATACTACAGCTCACTACCAACTAGGGCTTAGCTGACAGCCTGTGGAGACTGCATCATTACATAGATCATCTCCAGTGCTTCCTGGAGACCATTTAAGGGACAACAGCTCCCCATACCTATGTTCCCTCCCTTCAGCTAAACCTGAGGCCAAAGCAGCAGGAACACTCCAGCTTTTGAGGAGTGAAGCACAAGGGTGGAGCTTGCCAATTTAGGCTTGGATTATTGACAGGAAGGCTGATGAATAGTCCTGGCTTGAGTGATAAACTCTGATATCACAGAGTAAATCTAGTGGAAAAGAAAATCTGTCATTCTCAGTCACAGCTGCAGGGCCTGAATTGGCATCTGGGATTTATTTTCTTAATTCTGAGCAACTTGCAGCTCTCCCATGAACCCTGGCTGCCCTCAGGCCCCACAGACAATACCTTGTCATGTTTCATTTTGAGGCAAAAAATCACTTCACCTTGATTCACCATCCCTCCCAGCTTCCCCACCCCACATTCTGATCTACACAGACATTGTCTCATGAATCCTTAGAGCCACACACTCAGCCTGCATCCTTCAGCTAAAGCCAGCTGAAGACAAATTCAGGAAACTGCCAGGGCTGCTGCTATGGCCCGCAGGAAATCCCAAACTAGATTCCACTTCAAAGCTGCACAAAGGTGGCTGGGTCCTGTAAGTTTTAGCGGAGCACAGATTATAGGATCAGTCCAAGAGTATCTACTGAAACCTTAAACCTTTCTCCCTTTTATTACAGAGACATCTTAAGTTGCACTTGTTCACTGGTCTTAGAAATACAACCTTCAATGGCAGACACTTGTGGCACTAACTGAGCAGCCTAACTGCGAGCCGCTGAAACAACACAGTCTAGCAGCACTGGCCAGCATCCAGCAATTTATGACACTTAAGGCTATCACAACTCACCAACAGCCAGAAAATACATTGTATTTTCTTCGTAACTTCCCAGCTCGCTCTCAGCTACTCTTCTCAAGGCATTTGCTATAGAGACTACTCAAGTCATGCAACCTTGTGAAGTGAAGCCGCATGGACCCTACAAAGCATTAAAGACCAAAACCAGGTAAGCACCTGCAAGATAGATGCCAAGTAATGTCCTAGCAGATTTGCTGTGCCTGTGCTTACATTTACCCTTTAATCTAAAACTAGCAATCGAGTTGGTCTTGTGGCCAAGGAGGTTTGTGTAGTGTTAAGTTTTATGAATGCAGACATTTTGCAGTGCTGTACAGAAATGTTGCACCAGAAAAATGTGAATGTTTTTTTACACAGTGGAGGAAATTGGTGATCTTGCCATAAATTATCAATAATTGGAGTAAGAGCAATATTAAAGATGATGCCATCCTGTCCCTTGTGCAAAACAGGATTATCATCTATAACTGTGCTCCAGTATAGCACAACTATGCAAAGCAATTCTGCAGGAATCCTTACTAGCTAGAAGTTAGGGAATGACTAAAAAGAGCGGTAATTAAATTACTGCATTCATCCACATTAACTTTTTTAGCTCTACCAAGTGAAGTGGTGCAAGGAGTGCGTTTTGGAACAACTCACCCAACTGCCCCCCACCAATGAGGATTTGCTTTATACCCCATGAACTGAATGAAGCGCTCCAGAAGCACATCTTGGACACTCCAGTCACCAGCAGCCATTCACTCATCAGGACTAAAGTAGAATTTATACAGAATAAACTCTCCCAAAATGTGTACGGTGTGAACACTGGGTCCTCAGAAACAGCCGTTTCACTTTACAGACCCTCTCTCTTATGTCCTTGTATTGCTATCACAGGCGAAGCCCCTGGTTATTGCTTTACACCAGGAACCTGACACTGTTAAGTGGTTGTTCCAGTTACTCCAATCACGTGCTAAATTTACAAATACTATCCAAAGGGCTTGCCACTCTTTGCTGCAAAACCCCTATTCTTTACCACACTGCCCCTGTATGCACTGCTGTACATCCCCTCCCACAACAGATTTAGCTGCCTGTGCACCAAGCACCCAAGGCCTAGCTCTGACACCCCACAGTTCTATGGCCTTCCCTCAAATAGCTCTGGGAGAGCTTGCACAAAGTCTACAAAACAGCAAGTAAAAGTTCCAGAGAGAAGCAGGGCTATGGAGAAGGAACACACCAACACAGAAAGCAAAGGAACTCTAAAGAAATCAGGCAAGGAAAGGAGAGAATCCCACCACCACAAAACCCAAGGAGAGAGGTTGGCAGGCAAGGTGGTCCAATTGGAAAGCTGTCAAGAACACACACGAGAAAAAATGTGCTGAGCATCCCTCCCCGAGCTGCTCCCCACACACACCATGCTTCAGAAGCGAGGTCAACTATTTCCAGCAAACTGAGAACTCACAGCACTAATGTGCAAGCAGGTATCCCGACCTGCAATACGCGGGTGCCTGAGGAGTTGCTGAGATGCAGACATAGCACAGGACTCATGACCTTCAGAACCCACGGCCTAGAGCCTCCCGATGGCTGCTCCCACCTCCACGTCCCTGCACAGCCCACGCTTCACCCATCCCACCCGCTCCCTTGCGCTCGCACTGCGAGGCAGGGAACGGCTCCGTGCCGCCTGCGAGGTGGAGGATGAGCTCCTCCATTCATTATTAGGGTGCCATTGCATGAGAGCGCTTTTGAGAAACACAGATAAAATTACTCAGGTGGCTCAGATAAGTCAGTGTTGCCTCATCACGAATTTTTCAGTAAAGATAAAGCTGGACCCCTGCACTGAAACATAAAAACTGGCTATAGATGAAACCCATGCACGTTTCTATTAACAGAATGTCTTGCCAAGTGTGAAAAAAATGAAGTTGCACACACTGTGCCAAAATGCCCCCAATCCAAGGTTTATTCAGTTTGCACTCATTTTAAACGATGTTTTAACTTGATCGTATGCTTTTATCTTCTTGCAAACATGATCTCACCTTCCCTAACGATCTTCCATTTCTTTTATTGACCTTTATATCTTATAAAACTCATTCTCAGCATAAAAACTGTTTCGTATTTTTTCCTACAACAATCCCCTCAACACTCATTTCCACAAGCTTCTTCTAATGTACGCTGCCCTTTTCAGACCTTTTCTATTTCTGTCATTTCTTTGTGATCAAATCCCTGTCGCTCAGCCTTGTTCTAAAGCCACTTTTGCCGCTAGATTTTAGAAAAGGAAGAGCATGTGGGTGCCCTCCCTGACCCACAAACCCTAGCAACTGAGCTGCACTGGGAAAGACAGAGAACAGCAGGAGACCGAAACACACTGGAACATGTGCCCATAGTACAGAGCCCAGTGAGGCCCGGGGCTGCAGACACTGCGGTGCGCAGGGAGAACCGGAACAAAACACCCTTGGAGCATCAGGTACTTGAACCAGCACGAGCCAGTTATTAACAACATTTCTATAAACACAGACACGCAAATTGTGGGTCCGGGTGGAGGGAATATACAACCCATCTGAAAATGCTGGTGACAGCACGGAACGAGCAAATCTCAACATAGCAACAAAGGGTCACTATGTCTCCAAAACCCGAGCTACTCAAAAACGAGGAAATTGGGACTCTTGAGACCCACAGCCTTCTGAATTTCTAACCCAACAGATTGTCAAGAAGTAATAATTATCCCATACATCTGGGGCCTTTCCAGGCAGTTTAAAATGGCATAAGAGAAGGATAGGTAGAGGGCAAATAGGGCAATGCCTCTCAGGAGATTAGGTAGATGAGTGCCTTTTAAGGGGCTAGGCAGGTTTCCCCTCAAAAGTCCACTTGTTTTTGAGAAATCTTTGAAAGAAACCAAGATCCCTATTTGGAATGTTTTGCTTTCAGCAAATTAACATTTCCAATTAGAAAATTCTTGACCCAGATCCAGTGCTCATTAATCAGTATATATTACTGACCACAGAGGACTAATACATCTGTGCACATGCAGACGCACATTTCCTTCCCTGGAGCACTTTGATGTTCAAAACAGTGGGCTATGATGTTCCAGGGATGTACGTGTGCCACTGCCTCAGGCATGCTGCACCTGCTGAAAGGGCTGGAGAACTGCCAAATATCTTGCTTTTGGAAAAAGCATTTGCTTTAATATCTGCTAATTCCAGGAAGGAGGCTGTGCTCTTCCTGTTTAGCCGTGTCTTTACATTTGCAAGGAACAAGGCGGGAAGGGAACAAGGCAGCCATCTGAGGGTGCTTAATAGAAAAATAAATCCCCAGTGTGCTCATTCCCTATTACAGGCAGAAGAAGAGAAAGGATACAGAACAAGCCAAGTGCGACAAGCAGAAACCCTGAGCACACTTCTCTGCAGCTTCTTTAAGCATTCCTGTCCAAACAGCCTGGGAAGTTTCTAAAATCAGAGTCAAACACCCTACAGCATTTACTCTTTCTTTCAACTGCTTTGTCCTGTCTAGGTCAGGGAAAGGGAATCCTACCCCTCCCATATATGCGTCCACAGTTCTAACTGGACCATGGCCTGGAGATTTGCCAGTCATCAACAACTGGATGTAGTAAGGGCATTTGGCAACTGAAGATACAGACGAGTGTGTTTCAGAGTTTTGGAATAATATTCCTCCTAATTAAAAATATCTAATTGCTATGCTGTGATTGCTTTCACACAGCATCAGCCGTAGAATTCATAACATCAGGTAAAATGAATCAGGTAAAATGAAAGTCCTCTCCCTTTCCTATTTTATATCACCTCTGTTGACACAAATTCACAGAAATAGCACAATAAGCGTTGGCAAAAAAAAAAAAAACAAGTCTTCCTCCAAATATGGTCTCACATCTCCTATCAGTCTCAAAATTATTTAGCTTACTAGGGTAAGCTAAAAGGCAACATTTTTGTATAACCTCATATTAAAGCAAAAGACTGAATCAGCAAAAGAAAATGCAGCTTTCTCTCTCCCCATACTGAATAGTGAAAGAACAACCTTCTCTCTGGAGGTTTCAAGTAATGAATTCCTATTTTAATTGAAGTTGCAGCCAATGTGTGAGCTCCAAACAGGCCTCTCTCTCTCCCCTTCTCTCTAGGTGATGCTGTGCAGGAAAGAGCTTTTAAATCAGTCACTGAGCATAATGAACTCCAATTTCCCTTCGACAAGGGCAAAATTACAAACATGCACTTCACTTCCAGACAATTAATTAATTTGTTTACACGATTTCTTTGCTTTGTTTTACTTTCATGATCTTTTTTTCCCCTCCACTTCAGGCTCTTTAACTCTCCAAGGTGCAGGATTATCTTTTGACAACTCATCCTCTCTCAGGCACAGAGGAGGGGAACTACAGCAGGGTTGTTTGCAGAAAGGGAAAGAAGTCCAGGCAATTAACTACAGGCTTGCTGCTAGCACCCCAGGACAATGTTAAAGCACATATGTCCCCATTTTAAAAATGACAGCTAGCATTTGATCATCATTAGCACGGTGGATGTAGTTGTTCCCACTTGGAAAGTGTTACCCCACTTATGACTTCTCAGGTCAGAAAACACCTACCTCTCAAACTGCTCCTTCCTGAGGAAGGATACAATCCAACTTTCAGATATTCAGAGAAATCACCTGGGGAAACAAAGTTCTCTCTCTGATCAGCTGAAAAACACACAGCACCCAATAGCCACTTAGGGCTGCCTACAAGTACGCACAACTTTGTCTCCCAAAACTGCGGGATAAGAAAGCCAGCAAGAAAAGCACCTAAGAGGAGTAGCAGTGGTTAAAAAGGGAAAAAAGCACAGTGGACTCCATGGTGCTAGAAGAACAGATGGATTTGCGATAGCAAATATATACATTATTTTCTTTTATTGGGAGAACATTTATTCTAGATAATGCTGCCGACTAAATTCTTCCAGCAATATCAATATCGTCTACGTTACCATAGTTGTGCATGTTTAATTTCATTTCTGCTGCTACAAATATATGCCAATAAATTTGACAACACATCTGTTATTTACTTGCACTCAACACTGAAGCATATTCATGACATTTACTTTGCCAGTTTAAAATTTAACAGCTTTCCTTTTATTTATATCTACTTAGTGTTAGCAAAAAGTGCTCTGGTGACTTTCTATAGACTAGCTGCAAGTACAGCACAAGTAGCAACAATAAAACATTCCCCTGGCTATGTACCACTACTGCATACATTTCTGACTATATTGCACTAGCAAGTTCACTTCGAAGGGGCCTAAAATCACCACATCCACTTGGTCTGAATAGAGCCAGGGCCTTTGTTCAGCTCAAGCACGTCAGCAACCAGAGCCAGCTGCAGCCAGCAAGTCTCTGCACGAGGGCCACAGAGCTGCTAACAGTGAGGCCCTTCAGACTCCCACTGACCCACCAGCAAGCTATACCTTGAAATACAATCTCGCTTTTCCCTACCCTCCCCATTCGTTGCTTCTCTTATTCTGGTAAGTCTTCTATCAGAAGAAAACATGAGTTATGGCTTAAGAAGCCATGGTTATGACCATAAATAAGGGAAATACCCCACAAGAAGCCCAATGACACGTGCTCATGAGCAGCCTGGCTGCTTTACTGAGTGCAAGGAGAGAGCAGGGCAGTGGGTGCAGGTCACTCGAGAAGGACGAGCTTGGCACTGGCCAGGAGAGCAGAGCCCTGCTGCCTCCTCACCACACCTGAGCTACGTGTCCCTTGGGCTGTCAGTCCTCCCTCCCCAGCACTAGAAATACAGGGCTACAGTGGTTAGGGTCCTGTAAGTGCCTGAATAGAGTTAGACAAATTAGGGCAGACTAAGGAGGCAAAAATTCATATAGCAAGAGCACAGACATGTGAAATCACAGCAGGAAGGTAACTTTTCCTCTCCAACTTTCAAGTTTGCATTCCCTGCACTTCAGCTGCACTACAACTCATATAAATACGTTCACTGATACCCAAAAAACCCATGCAGCCATCCCCGTGGAACGGCCTGTTTTTTTTCTGCTATTAGTTCCGGTTTTAATTGCACATAACCAAACACTTAAATAAAAGATGACAAAGACATTAAGAACAACTGAATAGTTGTGCTATACTTAACACCAAGGACTGCAGCCTGCAGACAGGCTTTACATTTCCTTCAGGCCCAAGTATGGTCTGTGCAGCAAAAACAAGCCTGCAGATTGAAAATCATATTACAATAATCTGTTTTTTTTTCCCCCTGAAATAAGGTGTATACAGAACCATCTACACTGAAATACTTCCTAACAGGAGGTCTAGTGCACATGCAGCATGGGGTCTTTTAGAATCTGTTAGCAGATACAACAGCTTTGCAGAGGGAAAGAATGAACAGTTCAGAGGGAATCTGGCATTCACCTGTGGAGTGGAAGTTGATATAGGAGGTAAAATGCAAACAATCATTGGGAAAAAAAATGCACAAAAGAAAAAAAAAGAAACAAAACAACCTCCCTCCCCCCCAAAACCAACCAACTAACAGCAACAATCTAAAAAACCAACAACCCCCCACACCCACACGAACTCCCCTCATTCTCATCAGGTTCTCATCAGGTTCCTGTCTGCTGGTTTGGGAAAATCTTGTGAGCTCAGACTTCAGGCACGCAGTGCCTTTCCCAGAGCACTTCTCCTGTTTCAGGGCCCATTTCCACAAAGCTCTGAGTTAACACCATTGCCCTCACTCTGCCTTACAGTGTGGCAGTTATTCTGGTAATTCGATAAAACAGACTAATGTCCTTTACAATATAAAGCACAACTGCATCATTTCAATTGCTCTTTTACTAGACCACAGAAATTGGATGCACCTTTAGAACACCAACAGGCTGCCCTGCAGGTTAAGCACGTGCAGGCTAGGAGTGCGAACTACAAACTGTTGCTGTATCAAGTTATCTCAGTGAATTCCCATCCTCTAAAAATATGCATGTGAGAAGTACCCTAAAATTACTGAATACTTAAGAAACAAGTTATCTTGGCATGTGGAGAAAAGCTGCCTTCGTTAGATTTGGACTGTATTGGTCACTCAGCAGCAGAGCAGAAAGGCCATGGCCACTATGCTGCTGATGATCAGATTGCTAAGGACAGAGCCCTAAGCACTACAGCAGAGCCTTCATCTCAGATAGGGTACTGCGAGGAGCACTGCTGTTCCTAACTCTTCCTACCAGCCCCAGAGGGAAGGCATTTCAGGACAAGTGGGACTTGTCACCTTTGTGAGCCACAACTCTAAATTAAGAGCAAGTTTTCTAACAATATGCTTAGAGAGGAGGTACAAATACCCCTTTTCTTGGTTCCCATTCAGGTTACCTCAACAGTTAATCTCGTCTTTCTGTAACCACAATATTCTACAGCAATGTGAGTACATGGCATTACCTGACTTTGATTCAGGTACAAATCAACACCTTTACAAAACTAGAGATAAAAGAAAAAAAATGTGGAAAGTTATTAAAAACTTGTCCCTTAAACATCACTTGTGATAAACCCTTCCTTGCTGCCAGAATAAAGCCTTGTACGCAGTTACTTGTCTCACTGCATTGGAAACCACCGATTTTGTACAGTAAAGGGAACAAAACTCCTGTCCTCCCTTCTTCCTCCTGCTTCAGCAGTTTTTCTTCCACTGTTTGTTGTTTCCTTTCCCCTCGTTCATTGCTAAAATGCAATTCCAGCAGCCAGTTTTTCAGTATTTTTCTACAAATGCCAAGCACTGCAAAAACGCCTCTCGATTTCAGCACTAGCACGCAGGAGCGGCGGGAGGGGAGGCGGCCACCGTCCACATGGGCCACGAGGGAAAGAAACCCTCCTCCGCCAACTGCCCAGGAGCAATTTCCATACGGAGTTAAGGAAGCTGGGAAGAAGAAACACAACAATCCAAAAAGCTGCTTAAGGCTCCGTCATGCACAAAGGGATGTCATTTAAATAATCTATCATTTCTAATTTGCCTTTCAAACTCAGAGCTGTTTTTCAGGCGAAATGGGATTCCGGCACGATGGCAGCAGTCATTGCACATACTGGAGGACGTAAGCAACCTGGCATCAGACATCACTGCTTATTCAGCCTATTCCGCCTGCCTTTCCATTAGTTCAGCTGTAGCCTTCTCTAGCCATCCTCTGCCACTCAGCCAGGACAGTTTCACAAGGTCTTCTCAAGCCTAGTTTGCTGCTTACATGGGTTCTCTAGTCCAAAACTTTCCTGAAGCAATGTTCCTAGACCATTTAACTTTCTTGCAGATAAATCTGTTTCATTTAGTTGCACTTAGGCCACTTGGAAACAGATCTTTCAAAATGTAAAAAGCCTTGATTTATTCACTGTGTCACTCGAACCTTTTCAAGGGGCCATTTCTGAAAGGAAACATTATCCAAATCTCAGGTATTTGTAGAGATACCTGTAAGTTCAGGGTTTGTTTCCTGTAATACCCTTAGTAAGATCCCAAGATTCAGAGGATAAGAAAAAAGGTAATGAAACTGAAGTATAAACCAGCACTTTAAAGGCACAAAACATTATACCTTAGCACATTTCCTATATACCACAGAAATTATCTTCAGCGCAGAAGTCTGTTAAGATCAGTATCTCCTCAAAACATATGCTGCTTTTATCTTCTTTCTGTTCACTGCGAGTTACATCCCTCCTCAAGCTCTTAAGACAGAGCAGACTAGAAACATGTACACTGCTGGAAGTAGGAACGGCCAGCACTCTTGAGCCTCATTTAATACTGCTGGTAGAGACAGCATTGGCAAATTTTGTTCTCATTTACACTGGTCTAAGTCCAGGTTAACTCCCCAATTTCACTGGAATCACTACAGATTTATGCCGGGCCAAACTCCAAGTCTACACCTCTTTGTGTGTGAGAGGCAAGATACTTTTAGATACTTAAGGGTTTGTGAAATTTGTTACAAAGATTACTGAGTGACTGTGTCAATCTCTTACAGCAGGTATATTTGTTATAAAGCCTCTTTGAAAGATGCTTAAGGTCATCAAAATTTTCCTTCACATAGACAAAAAAAGCTGCCTGTTTTATAATTCTTCTGCAATAGCAGCATCAAACCATTGCCACTCCTGAACAGGGAGCAGTCTGACACCAGCGCAGACTCGTCCACGGAATTCAAGACTCCATTGAGCTGAATCTTCACTGAGGGCTCTTGACAACGTGCCCAAAACGTAACAGCCAAGTTGGATCGCTCAGAAGCAAGATGACTGGATTAGTTTGATTTCCAAAGGACCATGTTACCAGCGGAGCAATTTAACGACAGTAAGTTACACGCCTCCTGGAGTTTCGGTTAGGGCTATGAGCTATTTTACAGGTATCTGCTGCACATACTACAGGAAGTAACAGCCAGAGCCAGCTGACAAGAGGAAGACAGTACAACACACACATAAAACCACCACATGGCTGGGAGAACCCATACTAAATCAGGGTCTCCAGCAAGTGCTTCATCTGTTAGGATAACTTACATTGTCTGTTCATTCTCAAGATTATCAATGAAATTCAGAAACTCTTTAGACACTGATAGGGCTTGGGAACTTTTGACCAAATAAAGTTTTGAATGTGCAATTGAGGCTACAGAATTCTGTTCAGAAGATGCTTCAGCTTAAGGAAAACACTGGAGCTGGTGGGGCTTTAGGATCAAGAGTTGGTCTCCTAGCTTTGAAATCAGGTTCACAGGGAGATTGTAACTGGAGTTTCAAGCTTCCCAAAAGCTGGCAAAATTCCCTCCTAGGGGAAAAATAATGAGATTGGGAGGAACACAGAAGATTAAGGATACAGACTCTCTGTTCAAGTAACCCTGACAGTCGTATTCAGAGTTCTTCTTACTTGGGTTTGGGTGACATGGAATTCACAAATAAGCAGGTTTCTATGCCTTGACCTATAAACACATCAACATACATGCAACAATCATCAAGATGCACATTGGTGGAACGACTCAGAATCAGGAAGAGCTGCTTTCAACAATGTATTTCCCTCAAGGAAAGATACTTCTAAGAACAAACCAGAATGACTTGAGGCAGGCAGGTGTAAGAGCAAGAAATCTCCATCTTGCAATTTCTACAATGAGCATGGGCACTCCACCCTTCCCAGAACCATTGCTCGCAGCTATTAAACCTATTTGTTCTTCTTTCTCCATCCCATGTAGAGAAAAGGAGAAAAGCAGAGCTGAGTCTTAACTCTTGTTCAGTGGGAAAAAAAAGCATTTCCATTCCAGATTCTTACAATGGGCTTTGAGCACCAAGAAAGCTATCACAGTTAACACATCATGACAGGCAATTTACTTCTCAACTAATAAAAGCATCACTTTATGGCAATTTAAAAATTCTACCTCCCCTCACACCACTTCCTGGCCCTGCATTTAAACCTAGGATTGACAAACTCTAGAGCTGGGAAAAAAAATAAAGAAGCAAATAAACACACACACACACACGCAAACAACAATCTGTGCTATTTTGTGTGTTTTATATTGCATGATATAGATAAAAAGTATTTATGTAATATAAATTTATTTATAGGCATGTAAGTATATAAGCGCTCTGTATTTGCAAGCAATTTAGACTTACAGTAGTGAAGAGTAGCTGGAGCTAATGCTGAATACACAAACACACAAAAAATGGTGTGTTTGCACACGTACAGGCACACACTGTATGTGTATTCATGAATAAATACACATAAATATGTGTACTAATTTAATGCAAATCTCAAAGGCCACTGCATGACAGGTATGGAAATGAGCCACCAGGCTTGCTTGCAAGCTGCTCTTAATTGCTTTACAGAAGAAAAGATCCAAACAGCCCCAGAGAGAACAGCGATTGTTAAGGATTGCTGAAGCACTAAGGTTTCACTAGTTAGACATCAGTGTTACCAAAATGTCCATCCTTCCACAAGCCTCTTCCAGTTCAAATCTATGCACCATCAGGAGCAGTTTCTCTTCTCTATCAAATTACTTATCTGCAGCCAGTATCTATTAAAACTTTTTTTTTTTTTCTTCAATCTCCTTAAGTTCCAAACACTAGCTCTTGCCACACTGCTCTTGTTCAAGTATAAATGATCTCAGCTCCAGCCTTTGATCCGTGTATTGTCCTGCTGGCACAGCAGGATTGCTGCTGCTCATGACTTCATGTTGATTTTACTACCTCTGTAAGGAAAATGCTACACCTTTAGCAATTTGACTTGATACAGCATCATGTTAACGCAGAAAAATTTGGTTTCACAGGATGGCTTTTAACCTCCAAGTATTGCAAAACATTTCACAATACAGTAAGTTTGCTGCAAGAAGTGTGACGACTGGACAAAGCAAAAAACCCTGCCACCAAGCATTTGAAAAAAGCTGTGCAGTCTCAGGGGTAAAATCTGTTTTGCTACAAGTTGCACCAACACCTGTTTTGATATTGGTTAAAGTACCAAGATTTATCTGGCTATATTAAGTGAGACTTTATGCCACCTCTGGTTACCAAGCAATTGATGCCGCACTGCTGCACCAGCAATGAGAACTGCCACCAGACAGTCACCCATTAGCTGTTGGTTTGATCAATTCTCTGTGTGACCTGGGAATAGATCCCAGGCAGCACAACAGAAAACTTCAGGTAATAGACTTTGGCTTCTTTTATCAATACAGAAAGTCAGTAAATGCTGTGCTCCCGTAAGTTTATCAAATGAATTTACTTTCTTTTAAACACTGAAGTTGAAGACCAGTCTCAAAGAAGCGGAAGAGAATTTTGCATCTCATATGTTCTGTTTTAGGATCTTGTTTTCCTTCTGGGCACTGGTTACAATACTTTCATCTGTGACTAGCTTTGTTACATATGGTTTATAACATTGTGCATAATGTACATTGTTGTTTAGTGTGTATGTATAATGATTTTCTCTAGAGCCACAAGTAAGTAGAATTATTGATACTTGCAAGGTTCATACATTATCTTGCTAAGAGTTGGCAAGGATTTCTCTTTTCCTGAAGGGGTAACAGCCCAGCACTTCCAAAGAAAAAGGTTTTAATCCTATCTGCAATTCTCAATGCCAGCAGTGATGATGCATAGCCCAGATACATAATACAGTGGTCATGGGCATGCCGACATTTAGGACTGTACAGTTTTCACCAGCACTTCCTTCACTTGGTATCCAGAGGGGAATAATTTCACTTTCATGATGCAGGTAATCCCAAAGCACACTTTTCTATGGTTATAAGAGAAGTCAGATCATGACCTTGATTTTGCTTGACACTACTACACATTTTGTTTCAGGAACTCACACACCATTATAAACAATGAGATAAGATGCAGAATAATAATAAAACGTATCAATTGATGAAAATAATATGAATTTAGAAGTTCTTATTAGAGAAGTTGAATAAGCCAGTACTTTTTAAAGTCTTCAGAAAACCGCAGATGGAACACTAATCTCTGCTAACACTTCATGGCCATCTGTAATTCTGCCACAAAGATTATTTTCCTGATTTGTCACTGTGACACCATCACACCACAGTGACCCTAACTCTGCACTGCTTCGCTGACTTCCCCTCTCTGTCCAACACACACTGCCCAGTCTGTCTCTCTCTTAATCAGAGGTCCTCTCTGATCACCCCACAACCAAGCACGGCAGCCTCCACCCAGATTTACACGCAGGCAGCCTGTTGCCATTACAGTTCTTCGTATTTGGGAGATGCTCCCCATTCAATACATACAAAAATAGACTACTGCTCTGCTTCAATTTCTCTCTAAAATTCTTTGAGTCATGAAATGCAGAGCCCCTAGCTGCCTCTTAAGTATGTTTTTATTTCTTATTACTTGAATTTATCTACTCAAGTTTATCAGTTCTTTCCTGTTTCACTAGTGTACTAGTGTAACACCATTACTTGGATGCCACACACTTACTTTTACACATAAATACAGCCAATTAAACAGTACCTGATACTCAGTTCCAAGTTCCTCCTTTTCCCTCTTTTTCTGACTTCCTGAACTTCTTCGGGTTTTTGGCATCTTGGTATCTCTGCGGAGTTCACAGAGCTAGAACAGCACATAGCTGAGCGATTCCCACACAGCATGAGATACAACCCTCCACACAAGCGCTGGGTAAAGCACCTGGTTTCAGGCACACAAGAGCTAGGCAAGGAAGCTGTTAGAGCAAACATGGAAAGAAAGGGACTGGATAAGCATTTTTGAGCCACGGGGACATTCCTTCTGATTATGAGGAAGAACAACTCATAAGTGGACACACACACACACCACAAGCTGCCTCCTCTACCTCTCCTATTTAGAACTGAAAATCCAGAAAACTTCACATTTCTGCAAGTTAAGACTCCCCTCCACCCGCCTCCTCTTTGGCAAGAGTGTGCGTGCAGCCAGCAATCCTACAAAATTGCAGAGGATTCCTGTATCCTCTGCAGGCTATGAGCTGTTCCTGCAGCTGTTAGCATAATGTCTCCCTTGGGCGTGCTCAGAAGTGCAAACAGTTCACTAACTTCCATACCACTCCTCCACTCCTCCTCTGCCTTTTTTTTTTTTTAATCCAGTTCCATTTAAGTACACTTTAAGATAGGCAGAAAGGACATTAAAGATCTCCTTTCACATTTGGATCTCCAGAACTCCCTTTAGTCAAAGCAGGCTCTCATTAACAGTTTCTTTTCTCTTAGATATTGAGCACATTGAGCAGCACACATTCCCAAGATGTCATTATTTTTGATAATTACCTTAAGATGGGCTGAATTAGTCATAACAATGCTCTTTGCTTAACAGCTGGGAACTCGCTTAGGAACATCATACGAGCAGAAGAGGAACTTGCAGGGAAGCAGTTTCTCTCTTGTTGCCTACCCCTCACCACTCGCCTAACTTGGAGCATAATTTCAGTATATAGGAAAGGATGATCCTTTCCTCAGCAGGCAGCACAAGTCCCTAGGGCAGAAACTGCCTCTCCAAGCTGGCAGAGAGAGAAAGATTGGTCAGCTCTGCTGACTGCCCCTGCTTCACAAGCGTGGTTTATTCAGAAGCCTGCATTCCTCAGGCATGCAGCAGGGTGGATTCAGAGCATTGTAATTTAGTGGTTAGGGTACTACCATTTGGCACCAAGACTCCAGGACACCATACCTGGCTCTAGAAATAAATCTTGGGCCTCAGCTTTCTATAAAGTTAGGTCACACAGGGAGTCACCTACTGTCTGCCAAACAGGTATCATATCACCCTTTACCTGTTCTTTCAGCACCCACCATCAAGAACTCTTCTAAGAATTACTGTTTTTAATTCACACCCCAGGCCCTGAATTCCCCCAGTAAGAACATCTTTCACAGTGAAAAGCATTAACTGCAACATCTAAAACTGTGGTTTCCTGGGGGGGCCCTCCTACCAAGCTTGAATCCACAGCTCCTCTCAAAGGCTAGGATGCAACTCCGAGGCTGAACACCATCTCTGTTGATTTTATAGAGGGGACGAGCACAGACCACAACTGCTGCACTCCACATTGCTGATAACGTGCGGTGAAGTCTAAGGTAAGTCACCTTGCTGCCTCATTTTGTCCACATTTATGGGCTATAAATATTGCTGCTTTACTGTAGGGCTGTTCTTAAGAGTTGGCTAAATAAAGCTGTTCAATACCTTGAAGTTCCTCAACAGCGCCAAAACACCAGACAGGCTGTTCCAACTGCACGATGCCTTCAGCAAAAACAGACTGCGTGAGTACGTCTGAAGTTTTTTTTTTTGATAACACCAGCTGTAAGTGATAACACCAGCTGTAGATAAAAGTACCACCTTTTTAAGAAGACCAGGTATCAGTTGATAAATGCATGTTTGTGGAACGACTACCAATAACTATCCAGGGAAGGGGGCGAATCTCTTTTGCAGCATTAAAAAAGAACCTTACCAAGTAATTAGAGTAAATGGAATTGCTTTAGCCAGTATGCTCACCTAGGAGTAGCACTGAAAGAAAAAAGGCCAATGAGTGCTTACCAAAAGGGATCAGGCATCCACTGGATGAACAGCATTTGGGAGTACAATTACCACCATCGAGGCTGAAACCTGACAGCAACAGTCACCACAGCTACAGAACAACCTACGGAGCACTGAGAAATTCCCTCTATTACAGGCATCCTATAGAGGGATCCTTATAGGTCCTTTGACAGGAAATGGAGGCATTATGCAGCTTTGTACTAGTGGATGTGATTTAACACATCACTGCAGATTAGCAAAAACCTCAAATACCACTTGTCTTTTAGAAATAGTTAAAAGAAAAAAAAAAAACTAAAGCAGAAAAACTGAATCACGGAATAAGGGTGGAAGGATATGTGACTAACATTAAATGGAGTCTCCCATCATTTGTTCAGATTCTGACCCTCCTTCCGTGGTAATCTTCCATGCAATTTGGTACAGTGCACCAAGAGCTATTGCACTATCCAAGAGGATAGTAACATCAATTACCACAGCTTTCTTCTCTTCAATGCTGCACAGAAGTGCGTAATTAAATGATGAGGCTTCTTCATCCTCTCCCCTCCTCTGCACTCCCCACATGGGAGAAAATGCAGATGATTTTTTTCCCCGTTAACTTTCATGCTTTGTTTGAGATGAAAAGTTTCCTTCCCTGCTTCATTTCTCCCTAGGCCCTAATGTCCAAGGACTATGTTTCAAAAAGCTCTCAAAGTACTGAAAATCAGAAAACCCTCAACTAGGATTTCAAAGCTACAGGTTACAATCCGAGAAACTAGGAGAGTTTGCCTCGAAGTAATCTTCTACTACTGAAAATACAATTTCACCCAGAGCTGCAGGCCCTCTTCCCCAAATTGCACCGCACCTTCTCTTCCACATGTGCTTATGCACGTGTGTGGACACACTTCTTCCTCAAGAGCCTGTGTAACTACACACCTTCAGCCAGGTTTTGGCTACTTGTCCCTGTTGAAGTGATTAATTTGAAATTCATTGCAGGTGAATTATTTACTAGGAAACGGATGCATTCAAGCCTTTACAAGAAGTACCGGGGGTAGAAGAGCAGTTTAATTTGGTTCCCCGCAGATAAGCATTTTTACCACCAAAAGAAACATCAAAATTACCATTTTAAAATAAAACTGCTTCCTGAAGTTTGAACATCTAATGCAGTTTTCCCCACATTAGAAAGAGAAAATGGAAACACATCAAAGCTGACAGGAGATCACAACAGAAAACCTACTTACCTATCCGCATAAAAGCCCAGGTAATCAATATCTCTGACTAATCACTAAGCTCTTCATACAGAGCTGAATATATTATTTCCCATAAACAACTTGCTATTGTATCCAAGCTTTTGAATGACAGGTTGCGTTATCTGGTAATAGCTACAGGTGTCTTTCACACACCCAACACTGTTGCCCCAAGTGTTGCAAGGTTTTGGGAAGGGTAGGAGGCAGCGGGAAGGCTTGACAGGACCTCATACTACCCACACCCACTCTAACCACCTTCAAAAAGCCTCTATTTCTCTGATTCAATGTGTGTGATAGCCCAAGTCAACACAGACTCAAGTTAAACACCACGGTTCTGAGGGCAAACTGAGCAGTCCCCTCATACCTTCTATCTAGGATAATAACAGAACATTCATACTTGCTGAATTATTAAAACAGAGAGATTTGAAGGAGGGATAGGGCCCTTTGTAGCACCCAGTGCAAAGCGATCCACATTTTGACAACGGCATCTGTAATAGGGATATTAAACACATAGCTATGTAATATGCACAGTTATATACAAAAATCACACACAACTAACAGATTCTAGCCAAAGCTTGTCATTATTCTTTGACTGAAGGGCTTGCCTGGAGCTAAGAAAACAGAGATACTTCATGACCTATTCACTATTCTATCTGTGTATTTCTAAGGGGGATTTCTGGTTTATTTTGGAATAGTTTTATAATTTATCAGCAATGTGAAATGGGGTATACAGATATTTTTCTCTGTAGTCCTCCAGAGAACAAGCAGCAAAAAGTAGCATAAAATAACAGCCAAAAAACCACCACACAACACACAAATTCAGAGTAAACAAACTGGGAGGAGGCAAAAATTGTATGACTGCCAAGCATTGAAATTATTGTTACTGAGAGGAATAGCTGCACAACCTGAAAGAATAAACCCCTAGTATAGCTCCAAAACAAACCTCAAGCTATCTCACTACCAGAGTCTCATTTAGCTAATACTTACCTTTTCTCTGCTTCCTTTTGCAATACTGGTAATTATAAGCACGAAGAAAGATGCTTCCACCCCACTGTTACTGGGCTGCTGGACTTGTCTGCTTTATTTGACAGCATAATCCAGTGTTTGTCATGGCAGTATGAAACTACAATGTAAAACAATATTAACAAGGGATCCCTCAATGAGCCCTACATCAATGAGAATCCCCAAATTGTGGGCTTCAGCAACTGCACTACATGACTACATGGAGGATTAGTAGAAAGGACTTGGTTCTAGTAAGGGTGCTTGACACTTCCCATTAAAAATGCTTAATTTCAAGTTATTACAATCAAAAACCTAAAACAATTGGGCAGAAATTTCCTATGCTATGAATCTGCCTTATGCCCTTTGCCTCAGTAAGCTTGAGCCCAAAGAGAAATTCTGCTCCTTCAGTACTGTTTCTTTCTGGAACCAGGAACAGCTCCAAGTCTTCCTAAACCACAATGTTTTACACTTTAAAGAGAGACATTTTCAAGAGTGACTGATCCAACCAATTCTCTCAGTTCACCTGAGTAATTGTACAAAGAACAGCATTAGCAACGTTAGGAAAGGCATAGGAGACGATAACATCTTCTATTACACCAAACTGTTAGAACTGGAGGACAAGGTTTGGGGATAGATAAGTCCCTTTTAGGTTCACAAGCAAGGAAGGGTGGGTCCACTATAGCTTTCAAGAAAACAGTTTTGTTTTTCTAAAAGCTTGTTGGCATTTTTCAGCTAGGTAGTCTAATAGAAGCTATTATCTCCATATAAATCCTGCTTTGATCTTTCAGATGTCACTGCTGTAACAAAAAAAAAGTTACTCTAGTAAATTACTGTATTAACTCAAGTGGGAAGAAATAAATGCAGTTGCAGCTATAATTCTAGTCCTGTTATGACCTGGATATGTCCAAGTGATGTCCTGTGATGGAATCTCTACTTTTTTGCTTGTTTTGTGTATTTGTTTAAGCCAACACAGTTTTATACATGTGCATGCACACACACACACTCTGAGAGCATTACTGCCCTTGCAGAATCAGATACTCAAAATTGTTCAACACTACAATTATTTTCCTGTTCATTTTTACTTACTAGCTATAGGCCCTAGATTTACAGAGTAATGAGCATTCACAACAGCAGCTTTGTTGAAATGTACAGAATACCATGCCATGCTAAAACAGCTTCTGAAAAAAAGAATTGTCCCCAAGTCTACGGATATTCCTACTGGCGATAACAGAGACAGAGCTATTAAGCCAATAGATGAAGAATCTTCTCACTAGGGCAATGATGGGCTAATATCCTGGTGAATGCCACAGCACAATAACATGGAAGCATTGGTCTACAATGCTGTATTAAAAATTACAAACCAGAACAAACTCTGCCAAAACATTTGATTATCTTCATAAAGAGAGATAGATTAGTCTGTAACAATAGATAACAGGACTGTATCAATAGGCAACGAGAGCTGATCTCAACAGCGCTCTGTGATGTCTTCAAGAACGACCTTGCATCACACTTGTGAGTCAATAACACTGGCACAGAAGGTAGGAGACTGATCCCTCTTGCTGAATTAATAGTTGCTGTAGCGGGTCCTGGTACCGCATCCATCCGAGATGGCACTGCATCACGGCGCCTTATCAGCCGGCACCATCCTGCAAGGTCACCCCACGCCAATGCTGTGCTGGTAGGCCACGACATTGCTTCAATATACGAAGGGACCTGTGACAGCCCATCAGCACACAGGGATGCTCTGTTTTGACATTATGATCACACATAAACACAAACATCATGCATGGGGCATAAGTGGTGACTCACATGTCACAAGGCCAATCAATTTGCTCTTTGCAGGGCAAATTCAGATGAGTGCAAGTCCTAACTTTGCTCCTGCTAGTTTCCCAAGGCATTTATTTCCTCGACATTGTCCTTCCACATTTTCCCTCCAACTTGGATTGAGCTCAGGTACTTCATTCTGATACACATTTTTTATCTGCTCAGCCATTTGACTGAATATGATTGACCTCACTACAACCCAAGGAAAGTAGCAAGATTCAGAAGCAAACCACTGTGACAGGGAAATGGCCCAATTATGCTGAGCCTAGCTTTTTGCCTGGCAAAACTGATTCAAAGCATTAACATGTCAAGACATAGAAAGAAGCAGGCACCCTGTGATTGCTGTTGAAGGAGGAGAACAAAAAGATGGCAATTATTTTAATAATCTTCCAAAAGGTGGCAATAATGTTTCCTATAATTGCAGAGGGAGGCAGAAATGTCAATAGTTTCAAGCAGCCTTTCTTTCTGAATGGAGCTTGAATCAGCTCTTCGTCTAGGCTAGTGAAGCATTAACTGTTTCCCATTAAACTCTACTTGGGTTGGTCTGTTTTGGTTTTGCTCAGCTCAGATGGAAGTTGAGAATGATAATTAGTGTAAGCTCACATCATTGCTGGGGTGAATTTCCTTTTAACTGTTGATGGTATTTGCATGTATATTACCCTATGTTACTTTATTGAGGTGATGAGTGTTTTTGTAATATGTAGATTTTTCTGGCCACCTTTCTCCAGGTTTTTTTAACAGAGATATATAACACTGTCACAAATAAAAAATTACTGGTTTGCTTTTAAACAAATACAGCAACGGCCTAATGAGACTAGATGGCAGATGGGACATTAATAGCTAGTTCTTTCACCCTCATTTCAACTGATCCTGGTTTGGAATGGGACAGGAACATCACTGGTAAGTGGGTCTTCTCCCTAAATTTATGCAGGCTGAGATTGATACATAAGCTAGTCATGTATTTTAAGAAATACTCATTGCAGCAGAAGAGTGAACAGTCACAGCGAAGGGAAAAAAAAAAAAAGAGCCTTGGGTAATGCTCCGTCTCAGGATGGACAAGGGTGCTTCATTGAAAGATTTGCACACAATAAAAACCTACCACCTCTCCCAGGCTGTCTCATACAGAGCTCTTCCACAAAGGATTCCTGTATTAGGAATCCTTTTCCTTCCATCGTTTACATTTACACAACTGCTAGGGCAAACTGATCCAAAAAGGCTGGTATAATACAAGTGTGTGTAAAGAAGCTGGCACATGGTACTGCATTTTAAACGAAGCTCATCTCAGCCTCCCAGCACTGTATGTTTAACCTGTTCTGGAGTTCCCAGCACATCATTTCATATTTCATTTTGACAGTTCAGTGTATCCCACCCCGAGTGTCTGACCTGAAAATGTAGACAAGTTTCACATGAAATACAAGGTTAATTATAAAGGCTGAATCCATTACAGAAAGCTATCAATTATTAAACAGTTGGTCCACTATTCTCTCTTTGCATAACCAGAAATATTTAGGAGACACTGAGAAGTTTTTAGGGTTGATGATACCTCTTTGCAAATGTATTACTATGGTTGTATGACTAGACCACAAAGGTGAGTTAGGAGAAGTGTTTTTATATACATATATAAATGTAGATGTATACACACACGCATATTTTAAAGACAGAGATTTTTAAGAAAAAACTCAAAATGAAAGATAAAAGTACTTGCCACCTCCCCTACCTGCATTGGTCTCTGGTCTCACATTTGCATTACTAGCAATACTCAGTCATTAAGCACTGGACCATAGGGCCAAGAAGGTTTTAAGGTAGGGTTCACATTCCTCAAAGAATCACAGTAATACATGAGAAATTTTAAAATGAATTCAAAAGAGATACCTGCATGAAGGTACTGAAGGCCCTGCCAAGTTTTTGCTAGAGAGCGCTATATTTTTGAATAGCCTTGAAAGACGTCTGCATATTAGAAGGCAAAAAATGTTTTCAGAAAAGGAAAGCAGAGATCCCAGTAACTGTCTGCACATATGGAATTTATTTTCTTGGCAAAATAAACCCATCACTGAGAGGGGAAAAAAGTGTGTTTGATTAAGAAATATTAATATAAATATGTTTTGTCAGTGTTCTACATTAAGATTTTATTTATATTTGATATGAAATTCTATTCAGTTCTAAAATCATCATGTCTAGAATATGCAAAAATCCTTATCACCTGAAGCTTTTGGAAGTAGAAAAAAAGACGTAAAAACGTAAAACAAAATATCTTGAGAAGGAATGATTAGAATATTGGTCTTTTCCTACTCCAGGATTCTCTATTACTGCTAAAAGCAGTTATCTTTCAGTTGCTACGTTTCCAAACTTAAATGTTTCTCATCTTATTCGGGTTTCTGTTTGTAATTAGATTTTTAGATCACAATTAGATTCTTCTTTTTTTGTAATTAGATTTTAACTTGGATAATTACTTTTTACTGTTTTAAGTTTGCTATCTAGTGTCAGTCACATACTATGGCCTTCATCTTGTAACAAACTGATAGGTTCTCTTCCGGAGGTCACTGGAGAGGAGGAGAAAGCAAAAACATCCCCATGACACACACACACACACACACACACACACACACACACACACACACCCCTTCCCCCTTCCCTAAGCCTAGTTAATCAAAACAAAACAAAAACAGCCCATACTATACGAGCACTACTCAAGCTTTTTACCAATAGAGTGTTCCTTCCCTTTTCCACATCAGGAATTGAGAGAAAAAACTACCTTTATAAATATTTTGCAGGCAGTTTTATCTTTCATCCTCAGGAGATAAACATCCCAAGGATAATTCCATTGCTGTGTTCAGTGTAGCTACCTGCAGATCATCATCCAATGCAACAGCTTACCCAAGTTTTACAGTAGATATCCAACCAGCATATGAATTTTTTATCACTTTTTAATCCCAAATTCCCACTCTGAGGAAGTTCTGCTTGCAAATACTTTTCTGATAACTCTGGGACCTGGCTAACACCATAAGAACTCTCTGCATACAGTTTCAGGAAAGGCTAGTCCATTTCAGGCATTAACTTGCATTTCCTTGGTGTCTTTTTGAGAAACGCATGTTTCAGTCTTGCTTCTAAAGGGATCGTTCCATTCCTACCACCCACTGGATGATGAAGACTACAGTCGCCTCATCTAGAGTAAGGAGGCTTTTCTCAGCTTGGCTCCCTTCCAGACAGCATGTCACTGAGCTCCCAGATTTGCACAAGTTTCTCTGGCACTACAAAAAATGATGTTGAAACTGGCAAGATGTTTGCCAACACAGCTCTAGAAAGATTACACTTTATTCAGAAGCATGGGTTAAAACAGTATGCTATGCTTATTCATACTAGCCTTATCCATGTTTAGATAAGTCTGTCAGTCAAATATGAGAGACATGAACAACAAAGAAACCCAACAGAAAGTTATCAGGGTTGCTACTGAGCCATTATCATTACAAAACTCTCAGACCTAATATTGATCTCTGGGAAAATTCTCAAAACAATAGTCTGTTACCATCAAGAGTAATCAAAGGGCTTTGAGGGAGCCAGGCTGCAGAGCTGTTTATCACGAGTACAACAGAACACCCTGCACCTCCAAGCAGGGCTCCTTCCACGCTGTGTATTCTACCTCCCGGTCCTCCGGGAATTTCTAAAGGCTTTTAGGACAGAAAGTTCACAATAGCACTATTTTATGGTTGCCACCTAAATTTGCCTAAAATCTAAGATTATGCTGCACATCCTTAGATCTGTACATTTGAGTACACTGTCCTAGTACATCCTATTAACAAACAGCTCAAATGCAGGAAGGGAGACAGGAGCCCAGGGATCAGGGGGAGCAGCACAAACCCAGCTCAGCTGAGGACAGCTAAGCACCTCTCAAAATTACATTTCCTGTCTGAAGCAGAGACCTTTAGTGTCTTTTAAAAACAAGTCTCATGCGTCTGGACCCAATTTATACATCAAGACAGTGCACTTTCACGATAAAGTGGACCACAGGCTCTTTAGCCCAGGCAATGCAAGCTGAGAGCCCCAAATTATTCAGGGAGCTTTTTTTGTTGTTCTTGTTCTAATTTTAACCCAGTGACAAGAACAATTTTTCTTCCCTTTCACTCTTCCATTTGGCAAAAATATATTTACTTTGAAGAGAGACACCACTAGGCATCAGACTGGATAAAGACAGAAAGCAATAAACTCATCAGAGACCACAGTCCTGCAGATGAATTCACCTTGCCCCTTACATGCCTGATTTCCAGAACCTATAGCCTATTCCCACAGACAGGAGACACCAAGATGTTGTTCCAGCTGTACTACAGTCCAAAAAAGTTATTAAAAATCAATGAGAGATTAAAAAAATAAAATAAAAAAGCACTGAAAAATACTAGGCAGCTAATGCTCTGCCTGTATTGACTGGCTCAAATGCATTCTTCTGACCAGACCTTGCTGGGTTGATACAAGTATCTTCCAGACTCCCAAACCTCCTTCCTCATCAGCAGTTCTGGGAAGGAACAACCAGCTCAGGTTTCTAGCAGAGAAGTGGCCTTGGACTCACGAGTACAATCATTTACGCATGGAAAAAGAAAAAAAAGATTCTGTTAGAGGCTAAGTTTGAGTTTTACCCCAGCATCAAAGGGACCACCAGCTACCTTATTTCAGTCAAGAAATTAAATTAACCTCCTAGCAAAAAGCTATCGTGGTAGGTGGAGAATAATAACAGAGCGAGAAAGAAAAAGCTTTGGGCCCCTGGTCCGAGGATGTTAAGACACAGCCAAAGCAGCCCAGGCTCGGCTGCAGCACCGCAGCGCGCGCCGCGGCGCTGCCCTGTGCCCCAGAGAGGGGCCGTCACCCTCCAGCGCGGCCGAGGGAGCGCAGCCCCAACGAGCGCCAGGGACAGACCTGCCCGGCTGCACCTCACGGCTTCACAAGCCAAAACCACCTTGGGAATCACCTCAAGGCTCCATACTATCCACCACATGACCTCCTGCCTGATACTGGTTTTTATAAACCCAGCCAACATATCGCCTAATGTGTCAAAATGTTTACTGTTTTGTAGACTGGTAACAGAAACCAGAAGACAACCCCTTTCCCTTCTAAGCTAGCATTATCACTTAACATCTGCTGCCACTGAGCTCAGAATACATGAGTGCTTGAAGAATTACGCGTACGTGTGTGAGCCATGACGCAGGACAGCCCACTGGAAGAAGTTACTGCCTGAAAAGGTGTTCTTTACATTGAGTGCACTCTACTGCTGTGAAAAGACCTTGCAACACATCATGTAGATAATTTCCCAAATATCTCCGGAAGATCCTAAGCATGAACTGAGCGAAGAATTGCATTTTTTAAAGCAACAATATCACATAATGTAAGATCCAGATGTATCATTAAAAGATATTTTCACATTAAGAGGGGTATTTTCATTTAAAAAAATGAACACTGTTTAGCTTAATTTGAAACAGATTTCAAGAATTAAGTACACATACTAGAAGGGAGCAGTAATGCACTACAGCAGGACAGGAAGAAAGCAGCATTACTTAACCAACCATTATAAACAGGAGGAGGCTTTTGCTAGGGAGGCTAAAAGCAAAAAAAGAAACGTAGCCTTAATTCTTGACTTGGGTTCTGTCTGTGTGGCTGCAGACAGAGTGTTAGCTCCTACTCCAGACAGGGCTGTTAACAGACACCCATCCACCTGGCTGCCATTTGGTGGCTGCATTATACGGTCCCCCTCTGAGAACCTTGAAAACTCTAGTCAGTGAAAAAGCAACGACTAAGTCTTAAAGCAGCTCTTCGTATTCTCTAACCTTCAGATACCTCAGCAATTACACAAGAGTTGGGCTCATAACTTTTTCATACCTTTCCACTGCACAAGTAAGAGCTGGTTTATCTTGGCTAAAACAGGAAGTGCTGAAAAGGGATACTAAGTTGGGACAGACCACCCATTTTCTCAGAAGGGACATTACAGGTGTGCAGAGATCCTGAGCTGGCGGCTCTCCATACACCAAGCTTAAGCCTACAGCTAAGCAGCGAGGTTGACCTGGTGCTGCTGGAGTGACCAACCCCTCGTGCAGACAGCAGCACTGCTTCTGCAACTTGAGTTTATTGTGGAGTCCATCTGCAAGGTGCAGGCTGCATGGTGGGGCTGGCATCAGCCCTGGCGCAGCCTCGCAATGCCCACGAGTGACACACACAGCTGTGGAGAGCACGAGCACAGGTCGCTGGCCCAGGGAACCCAACCGCTCTGAAAGCGCCGCTGGCACCCGACCTGTTAGAGCCACAAGAGCGGAACAGGGAGGCACCAAGGGGCAGGGGACTGCAAGGCCCCGCAAGCTCCTCTCCCGTGTTTTGCTCCTAACTTAGGATGCACCATGAGCAATTTAAAACCACCACCTGCAAGCTCCTAAACTAAACCATGATTTTCTTCCTACCAAAAAAAGCCAGCACACGTGCATAGCACAAGAAGCAAATTCTCACCAGGAGACAAACCAATAATGATTTTGATGCAAGTTTCAAGCAAAACAATTTCACAACATTTAAGGTAGTCTGAGCTATATAAATTTTTTCCTCAACACTCTAATCAAAATAGAGATGATTTTGTGAGGGAAGATCATCTCCTTTTAGGAATTGAGGTATTTCATAGCAACTGTTTTAAGAAGCTTATATATAATTTGCCTCCCTGCAAGCTAAGACTTAAAGAAATATGAGAAGCCACAGCCTCCTTCCCTCCCCTCAGGGGAGGGGGAACAGAAGACAAGAATGCAGTTCAAGGGCTCAAAAATATCACAGAAAACCATGGGAGCTACATTTATACAACCAAGACAGAGAAACCTCACAAATGCAAGGAAGATACTTGATAAATTCTTCCAACTACCAAGATAGGAAGAAAATTATTCAGTCTCACAACAGGGCAGAATCAGTAGGATGGGATTTTCCTGCGACGTCAAGTCAAAAATCTTCCTCAGCACAACAGGACAATGGACTAGGATTCCTCTTCTAATGACTGGGGTCCCAATACTGCAAGGTGCAAAACCAAGTCCTAATGGTGATCTGATGCGAAAACCCTATAAAATAATCATCTGTGGCAAGGTGTTGACAGTCCCCCGCTCCCCAAGATGTTGGAGGTTGGTGGAGCACCTCAAAGAGGAGCTCAACACACTATAAAAACGAAGCCTACAGTGCATAAACCTACAATCTTCCTGGCCAAATACACCAGTGACCATCACCACTCAGCAGTTAAGAACCTTCAGTTCTTTTTAAATGATGCCCAAATCATGACAGGAGGTGGTCTGCACTCACTACTGGAAGGTTGTGTCAACCTCTCCTCATTAACTATTATGTTGCAGAGGTACATTTGCTTCAGTCTGAAATTCTGCAGCACAGGTTCCCCACGTGAAGCATGTCAAAATCTTACTGCACAGTAAGAGCTCAATCTTGCTAAGTATACTTCAGTTACATTATATCATCTATAAAAGGATCACCTGTGGATAGCAGGCCAGTTAGTATAAAATCATGTTAGTCTCCAAAGAAGTCTCCAAAATTCAAACTAGATCCTCTCCCTCTAAAGCAAGGAAAGAAAGCACAAGTTAAATAATCTCATCCCTGTATTCAGTCAGAATTATATACACTAAAAGCATGATATAGTTCCCTAGAGAACTGATAAACCGCACCATTTCTTCAAGCCTAGATAGCATCATACTAAGGAGTTTTTCCATGATCCAAAAATTAAAGTCTTGCAGGTACTACTGGCTTTCAGATGAAGGTGTCTAAAAGAATGAGAGACATGACAAGACAGCAAAGGAAACTCAGTATAGGATATTGCTACCAAGCCCAATGATTTCCATTACCCAGCTTCCAGAAACTGCACTCCTGACATCAGTAATTGACAAGAATAAAGAATAAGCTCATACAAAGCTGTATGGAAGGAAAGAGATCTGGATATTCAGAGCTAGTTATCAAGCACAGGCAAAGAGCCTACTCAGCTGATGTTTGACACTGGCTCAGTCATATGAGGCAGTCTATCTCTTTCTGTAGGCTCCACATTGATTAAACAAAGTACCAGGAGTTCAAATGTAGCAGAAGTTATGGTCAGATATTTAAGAGTGCTTTCACACTACATAACCTTGCCTTCAACTGAGTCTCAGACTCCATTTGCAGTCTTTCCCATCCCACTTCTTTTTCATAAAGAGATGGGAGAGGAAAGTACCCAAGTCACATATTTAACATAAAAGCCTTTCAAACCAGCATGAAGCTTTCAGTTCAACCATGCTTTATGAATGGAAAGGTTAACTAAAATGAGAGGCTTATTAACATAAACAATACCACTCCAAACTGAAATCCTAACAATGCAAGAGCTAAGCAAGTTCAAGCTCCATCAGCATTTGAATGGAAATGATAATAATAAAATCTGAGGACCAATTATATGGTAGCAGGAGATGATGTGGGCCAAAACAGCTTTCCTAGAGCACTACCTTCCCCAGCAGCTGATATTCCACCACTCTTTCAGGATAGAAAAGAAAACACTGAGGCCTACTTATCTAAGAAAGGATGGATAACAAGAGTCATCCAGCTCTAGTTCCCAGGCTATGCTTGCAGGCACATCATCTCACCTCTTGATATGTTCGCTTTCCTGATCTTTTATGTGGTTCCTATGTACCTTTTGAAGACATTGAGAGACTTAAAATAGATGAAGTAAAATACATATCTTCAAGACTGTAGCAACTGCCTCTGAGGTGATGTTTCTGAGCAAGAACTGTGCCCCAAGTGTCTTGAAAGCTCAGTCAAGTGAAGATTTCATGACTAACCTTGCAAGACCTTGAATACTAAGAGTCTAGCCAAACTCCAATTCACTGCACTTTCCTCTCTGAATCGTTGCTGCAGGATCCTTGGAGAAGAAAAAGACAGCATTTGTTTCCCATACAAAACTGTTAGTGACTAGTCCTTTGTGTTTTAAGGAACAGCAGTTTCATCCCAGAACTTGTTGCATTCTGGTGATCAAGTTATCTTTCCTCTGCCTCTAAAAATGTGCAAACAAATTACATATACTTTGTAGTAGATGAACTTTATATTTCTCTAGTAAGATTCAGCATTATGCTTCCATTTAAGATGCTCTTTCTAGATATTTAATAGAAAAACAATTCATTTCACTGTAGCTGATGTAGTAACAAGTAGTTGTTAACCTCTGATGAGAAGGTCATATCAGACACCAAGCCAGGGGTAAATTAAATTGACAATTGCCCTTGCTTAATTGCTTTTGAGTAGTACTCTATGTTTGACTAGGCAAAGAGTTATTATCATACCCTGCTGCTATCCATTAGCATCAAGATCAAGAATTTATTTTGCTTTTTTTGATGCAACAATAAAGAAGGTGATAAAGGCTTTAATTACATGGAGATTTAATTTAGAATCTATTTGTGGAATTTATCCAAGCATACAGAAGATGTGTTGGCATGAACATGCTTCCAAGTCCGGTGCTTCTTGTAAAGAGAAAAAACAAACAAACAAAAGAAACCACCACCACCCCCCCGCCCCAAACCAAAACAAAAGATCTTGCCAATTGTTAGCAGAGTCTGCAAGTATGAAATATTTTAGTCTGACTCTGGATGAACACTAAAATCCTCAAGACTTATCTCGGCCTCCAGGCTTTGGATAGTTCAAGGAAACAGCTTCACCGGAGCTTGTGCTGGTTTCTCACTTTGACCTTGTCAAAAAGCCAAGATCACTTCACTCCCTTGTATTTAATATTTAAAGAAAAACATCATGAAAAGAAAAATCTACATTTTCCTCAGGATCAAAACAAGTTCGAATGTTTCCTTAATATTATGATATGCAGCAAAGCTCTACATGAAGTCTTCTACATAAACATAATCACAGGAGAGAAAATATCACACAAAATAACAGTATTTGGTTACACAGTATAGCAAACACATTTATCATAACTAGAGGTCTTTGGATAAATACTGTGCATGGCTCTGAGATCTGATCATTTAATACATAACAGTGAGTCAAAAAGCTACAGTAAGTCTCAAGGCAAACCTTCACATAGTAAACTAGTTCAAATTTCAGAGCGTATTTTAACCAGAAGCTTTATACTCCGGAACAAACCTCTCATAAGCAAGATCATTATGATTTTTGTTTAATTTAGGAGCATAGTTTTTATTTCTGCACTTCCAAAGTGTAACACGCTACCTTTGCTACACATACAACACTAAAGTAGACAAGATTTCTCCCTTCCTGTTCCCCCCATCCCCTGAAGTACAGTTAATTCTGTTTACTACACCAAAGCATGATCTTATTGCTACCTACCAGTTTCCTTGATGAGGCAGCAACCCCCTGTCTCTGTGGAAAACCAAAGGTGCCAAGTTTAATTATGCATAGGTCTTTAAGCCCCATTTCATAGAATTATCCACACTATTTTTCCCATTGATTCTTCCTCCATCTCCCCCAGTTCTTAATTTTCACTTCAGGTGGATAACAGAGACTCAGCTGGCCTGCGCAGCTGAAGCCCCACAGTTATTTTCAGATTTGTGACTCTAATCAGGCTAATTTGCAGTCCAACTTGCAATTTTACCATTCATGCTAGCCCTGCCCTAGGAGCTAGCCCTTCCCAGCATATATCAGATCAGCCTCATGACCCTCACTAACAACGGTGAGAGCACCAGGGTCTCTGCATTCGCCGTTGCCAAGTGAGGAGCTAATAGATTCCCATATCAAAGCACTGAGCTTCCATACTGCCTGAATAGAGCTGGGGATCTAAAAAATCCATCATCTTTAGCCACAGGACATCACCAGGCTATTTCTTGCACTGTTGCATTGAATTATGCAGGCTCATTCATGCACCTGGGGCAGAGGCTGGCAGCAGAGCAGGAAAGTCATGAGGGCCTGTGAGGCGGCACCGCACCGATAGGGCAGGCCGCGTCGGGCTCGCTGGGGCAAGAGGCTCCTCAACACACACAGGTTTGCCCCCCGCTCCTGCCCTCACCACAGACACTCTCTCCTAGGAGCTAACTGATAAAAAATAGATGGACCATTATTATGCATAATGTGAGCTCATTCAGATACATGAAAAATGGATTTTTAGATGCCTTTTCAAAATAAAAGCAGCAGTAACAACACTTTAGAAGCACTTTTGAAAAAAATGTGGATTTTTTTTTCTTCCTTCAAATTAATTTTCCTTTACTAGCTCTTCTGTGCTCTGGGGAAGAGCAAATGTGGCATGCAAGTACAAACACATGGGACTTTGCAGATCCAAGGAGCTTAGAAAAGGACACTATAAAACTCTGAGGGCATTTTGGGACAGGATCCTTGGGTAGTTAAACAGCTCTATCGAAAAAAGATCTCTGGCAATTTACACCAGCTGACAAGATGGCCACCAACACACGAACCTCAAATTTGAAGCTCATTTAGTTATAGCCTGTGGCAGGCAAGATAATGATGGCCAAGATATATACGCTTGCCATGGTCTCTCATGCTATAAACCTGACGTAATTGACAAGCAGTTATCTTATGTTCCCTTGTGCATGCACAATCTAAGTTATACTAATCTCTTTGTACAAGTGTTCTTGGAGTACGTGGTCAGGAACAAAGCCCTGTTGCAGCCACAGGCTATGCCACGCAGCAAGCGCCTTTGCTGATGCTGCATGTCCTTCCTAAGCCTTTCTCTGAAGAAGTTTGCAGCCTTCCCGAGTGTCTTTCTGGGCCCACTGTCTAAAAACACCACAGAGTTCTTCAGCATGCCTTGAACAACTTAAAGATTTAGCTGCTGTCGCATCTCCTATCTGCAGAGTTCTGATTCATTTGATCCAAAAGAAATAGAAACATCTAAGCTCTCAAGGGCAGATTTGAGAGGCATCTTTTCTGTTCAGTTGAAAACAAAATTGCTTAATTCATCTAGTTTTGTCTTTTATTTTTTAGTTGTGAAAATGTCATAGGACAAAAGGAGGCCAAGTTAGCCTCTAGTGTCATTTCACCATCCTTAGTGAAATATTTTCAATAATTAATCATGTCTACTAAATTAAGAGAGTCATGAAAAGAGCCAATTGGAATATACATGATACAACAGTACTGAGATACTCACCCCTGCAGCACAGAGATGACAAAAGGATTCAGATCTATTCCACTACCAGCTTTACGCCTTTGGATAGGCTTTCTGCAAAGGGAAGCATCTTCGTTATGCACACCACCAACATACCAATATCGGGTCTGCTTTCTTCGTTTTTAACATTAAATTATGTGTTAAACATATCCTTCCAACTATTTCCCCCCGCTCCAGACAAGCCAAGATGCTTAGCACTGTTCTGTCCTCCTGTGAGGAAGTTCAAGTAGTTCAAGAAATTTCATTCCATTAACTGGAAATTACTTTTCTGTCTAAGGAAATGGAGTAACTGACCATATGCATACTGCTAATGTGCTTCAATGCTAATTTACAGAGATACAATTTGAATCATTTCCGTGATCAACAAAAGAAATGGAACCAAACAAGGACGCAAGACGTGGCTTAAGATGATTGCCATACTATAAGAAAGAGAAGAAGCAACTTACAATTCCTATTCATCAATAGTTATGGAAGGGAAGTAAATACTTGTGACATGCACTATGTGACCCCTAGAATTCAAGTTCGCAGCAATTCGATAGCGTAATGCCTGCCAAAGAGCCCAAGTTGGCTCGCTCTGTTAGGGGACGGAAGGGCCTCCTCAAGGCCTGTGGCGCCAGCGCTGTCTGGTCCGCGCAGCTCGAGCGGGAACCTGCTCTGCTGCAGGACTGCACTGCAGAGAAAGGACACGTGTTAACGGGCCACAGTGCGCCTGCCACATCTCACACAAATAATGTCTTGTTAATACCCAAGTACTTGAAAAGTCAAGTGTTATTTAAGGGTAAACATTATTATTTAATTTCCAAAAAAGGCTCAGCTACAAATGTTTAGAAGATATACTAATGAGAGCAGTTAAAGTTTTAAGGCTTTGCACGTATGCTAATGCTCAGGTTTTGCCTACTAAAACAGCTTATTCAAAAGTCTCTGAGAAAGTTTCAGGCGGGTAGTTTTTATACATGAATAATTTCAGGAGACCTGCTGAGTGCACCCACAGGTAGAGTATAATCCTAGATCCAACCTAATACTAAGGTCTCCACCTCTTAGGTTTTTATCTTGATGGAGTATGTTAACTTTTCAGACAATCTGTACATCCTGGTCTCTTAAACCTTCTAATGATCTGGAAATTCTCACGTTTTGCTCCAGAACTCATCTGAATTCCCTCCCGTAGTCGGCTGGTAGTCTGGCTATACCTGCTCATTATTCAGTTCACCTCCTTAGCTAGACATACATGTTATAGTAGGTGTTGTCTCCTGTACTTGGCCAAAGAGTAAACTGCCTTTCCTGCTCAATACTCAGTTAGTCATGTCAGCTTGAAAAAAAAAACAGCGAGGCTTCCCTAAGTCAGGTATTGACTGAGAATCAGAATATAGGTCAAACCCTGGGGCCTTTAGTTGTAGCCTAGTGCCAAGTGATGGATCTCCATTAGCTTGAAACGACTTAAGCAAAACTTCAAAGTCATTAGACTTTTTGGCTAAGTCTAAAGTTTACATTCTACACACAATCCAGAAACTGTGTGAAAACCAGCGTCACTTCCTCACAATCCCATTCTTACAGCCAGAGGTGAGGAGATAGTTTATGATTCGCATCTGATGGAACAACAGCGGAACAGAGCAGCAGTCCGCATGGGTGGGTGATTTATCTCTTGGTAGTCATCAGAAGCAGAATATCCATCACAACCTGCAGCTGTCTTCCCCTCACTATTTGTTCTTAGTAAGGATTTTTGCATGTGATAAATCACAGAACAGAAGCCATGGAAGCCGAAGCTGAATGAATGTATAGAAACGTTCAATCACAGCTCAAATGTGCAGCCTCTTTAAGCATCCATTGTACAAAATAATTTTCTGGTACGGGTTTGGGCTTGGTGCTCCAAGGTGCCAGAAAAACCTCGTAAGGAGGGATTTGATGCTATTACAACACTCCTGTCCCATGTGCTACAGTTAGTGCTGTTCACCCAAACACCTCATACTTCACATGCCACATTGATCTGGATGACATGTCATCCATTTTCCCTGGGTTGCCAGCTTATATCTCACTGTAAATCAGGAAAGAAAATATTGTGGGGTTTTTTTGTGTGTGTCACATAGACCAGATGCCTTCATTTATAAATTTCCACAATGTCTAAAAGACTCATAATTAAAAAAATGAATCCAAACAGAACCATAAATAAAGCAAGTAAAAGTGTAATTTGTTATTGAGATATCTTTTCTGACTTTGAATCTCTCAGACAAAAAGAATATAATGAGCACTCAAGAATATACAAGGCTTCCTAAACGCACGGACGGCATTAAGAGATGTCTTGTCACCAGAGTAAAAGCCACTTTCACAACTTTCAAAATGGCATCAAATCTCGCTAAACTAGAGTAGTATAGACTATATATAATGCATAATAAGCGTAAACTATACGAAGGCTTTTGGATGACATTTTGGTTCAGTGATGCAGAGAAGCAAAAGGACCAGCAAGCAGCTTTTGCCATCGATCATTGCCAGTCAAACACTCAAGAAAGTGGGAGAAAGTCGTAAGTCAGAAATAAGTATCTTTAAAGTAAATAAGTAAATATGCTCCCCAGTATGCACACAAAAAAATGCCAGTTCAAGCACTTTTCACAATTGCTTCTCAAAAAGTAGCTAAATACACATAAACATATTAACATTGGTTGTCTTTGCTTTAATACTTATTTTTGCTTCCTCCAGGTATTTAATATACATTGGGCATAATAACATTGTCACACTACGCCCCCAGCTTTTCTTTCCTCCAAAGAGATGCCCGGATTGATCGTTTCTTTCATTCAGATGCAGGGGGCGAGGAGAGGAGGAAGGGTGGAGGAGGAATCACAAACTAAATTTAAAACATCAAAAAAAAAATAGAAGTTGACTGGTGATAGCTCACAGCTGTATTCGAACCAACTCAAACAAATATGAACTTTAAAATAAAATCAGAAATTAAATCATTAAAAAACTAATGATGACTTTTAGCTCTAACCCTTTCTTCAGAGCTCTGCTGCAATACACCAAGTTCTTCCACAAGACTCTGAATATCTTCCATGCCTTTCGAAGTCACATTAGGTCCACAGGTTGATCACTGGCATTCCTCCTATTACCTAAACTTTAAGTGCCTGTCAAATGTCAACAGCTCCCAAGCTCATGCAAACCCTGTCTCTATCCCCCACTCCACTGTGAATTAAGACATGAAACACTAACAAAATACATCTAACATGAGCACTGTGTAACGGTGACCAGGATCTATTTGAATAAACTCGTTCATTTTATTTAGAAAGGAAAAAAAAATACCAAACACAACCCTGTTCTTCCAAATCCCTTAAGTTTCCAGTCTTAGCATTCCATTTTTCTCAAAGAATGCCAGCCTCTCCCTAAAAGCACTTTTAGTTAAGTTTTCCTAATCAAATAAAAAAGCAAAAAAAGCCCCAACCAAACAGCAACAACGACAAAACCAAACCAAACCAAACCACCAATGACCACTCACACAGCAACACTCAGATCAGCTGTTTTACACCATATGAGGATCCAGTCAATTCTCACTTAAATCGTCTTGGTGAGAAGACTTAATTCACTACTTCATTCTTTACCTCTTTACCTTCTGACAAGGGTAATATTCCACAGATTAAGTACCATGAAATATTTCTGCTTTTTGAATAAGTCTCACTGCTATTGAACCCCACAGAATTTACCAACCCATCGCCCCTCACAGCAAGACTTGGCTCCATGTGTTTTCTGCCAGATCTACCACCAAAAAGAACTACCTCAGATTAACTGGAGTGAGTGTTAAAAGACATCGGTAGCACAAATCAGAAACAAAACAGTATTTTATGACAATGGTTTTCCTCAAATCCATATTTGGTTAACAGAAACTCAGCGTCCAGCATGCATGTGGACCTATATATATGTACTCACTATGTGAAGCTGCAGAAAATCGCCAAGCCCAGGCGCGCTGTCAATCCGAACAAGGATGCCGTCCTTCACTGTTGTGCTGAAGCCCACAGCAAGACGGTCCGTTCTTGTGCTCGGTCTGTCATTAGCTGGCCAGGTGTACAAGATGAGACCTCCACTCTTCCCAAAGATATACGTGGCACCAGCTACAAAACAGAAAGCCCGACAAAAATGCATAAATTATTTTATTTATTTATTCACCAAAGCCAATAATAATGCTATGACTTTCCAAAGGAAGACAAATAAGTAAACTCTTAGGGTTTACTAAGAGTGCTGAAATTATGGCCTACTACTGGCCAGACTACTGAGGGCAGATAAAGAAGTTCCTAGAAAAATTAACAGATCGGATGAGACATACATATTTCCAGGCCCTGCCGGGGAACAGAAGGATTTTAGTATGCGTTGTTCTCTCCTATGTTATGATAAATGACATTAGGAGCTCTCCGTGATATTAGAATTGATTCTTTATCTGTTTCAAGATATATGTGAAATGAAGATTTAGACTGCTCCCTCCACCTCCTCACATGCATTCTTCCCTCCACAAACTGGCGAGTTTTCTTTTGTGGAGCAATGGCTCTGGAACACGAGACACTTAACAAAAAGATGCAGACAAAATAGCTTTTAGCACACAAACAATATCCGGTCCTTCACCATTAGCTTCATACCACTAGCTTCAGGCACAGACAACATAATTCCCTCCTTAACTATGTCCATCAAGCAGGAGAGTATGGTCTCTAGACTGACACAAACACTTGAATCTAAGTGGATATGCATGTTATTCTGAGCATCCTCATGTTCCTACGCACATAACTGCAAGGGAACCACAAACAAGTTTTAAGTCACTTGAGACAGGTTGTCTGTATATATCCTGCTCAACCATTTTTCAGGTGGAAGCTGCTAAATAAATGCAAGCGGCATTTGAGATAAGACAAGCCAACAGCTGACCACAAATGCCTGATCTCATTAGACCTAACATCTGTCCAAGCAATGCCATAATACACTACTTCAATAAAATTCCCCCAAAACACCTCAAAAGTACAACACACCTCTCCACTCCCCATCCCAAGAGAAAACAAAACAAAACAAACAAGCAAAACACTAATACCACACAACCAACACAAAACCCCACACCTCTTTCAGAAGCATGGGATACAGAAGGAATATTTGGGAAATCTCCTTGACTGGGCTCTGTCTTCAGCTCAGCACTACCCTTTGTGGGAGACCCTCCTTTTCCTCAACATTTCCTAAGACTTTTGTACATTTAACTCACATATTTCCAGTACCATTTATTTTCATAGTTAGTGTGGCAATGCCTTCCTTGATCTTACTTTAAAAACAAAGCCAGCGCTCTCCAGATAACAGCCTCCTGCACTCACAGGTGCCACCTGAGCCCAGTAAGAAGGGAACAAGCGAGGAATTATTGTCACACATGAGGAAGTAGAGAAGCGTTCAGAATTCACATTCTCTTTTTCAGAACTAGAAGGATTTTATTTGAGCTTCTTAGAAAATACGACTAAGGCTATGGCAGGTAAAACTGCGGTCCTAGACCCAAAAGGCACAGGCAGGCCAGGACCACCACTGCACTCTGATGCCTCAGGCACTTGCTGCGCCCAAGTTTCTACGCTCTTTTTACAATGGATCACAAGCTGTAACAGCAAGTAAAAATACGCAGCTCATCACTGCACCAGGCATAATATATGCGTAGAAATTACAGGGAAAGCTGTGTGCATTTTCCAGGTTAATTTAAGCTATAACCGATGCTAATTTATTTTTATCGTAAACCAGCAAAATCAAGCAACTCGGAACAGACCAAGTGTAGCTGGATAGATTAGATCATATCTAGGTCACTTTTACGCTTGCCTACAAAGCCACAGCTCCGCTAAAGCTTTTTACAACCTGAATTCCAAATGAATACTACACATTAATGCAAATAATTGATACACTTAAGAAGTTTCCTCTGGAAATTTCAGTACACATTACCAAGACAGATGGCAAAATTTAGGCCATAGAAAGGAAACAATTTGTGAACAGCTGACTCAGTGACAGAGTGAAAATGAATCCATATTTACTACCTTCCAGGTCTGGGTACATCCAGCAGATCATACCCTCAGTAAATTAAAAAATGTGTGTCTAAAATCAGGATAAGGTAGAAAATTTCCATCATAATTCTGCATTAACATGAGCACACTGGCATACTGGAACAGTGACCATGTATCATTTTTGATTCAGAAAGGTTAGTTCAGC
>NW_010583356.1:267137-286511 GCF_000705375.1 Tinamus guttatus | reverse complement strand
AGCAGGCTGAACTCAAACTCTGCATTCAGTTTGGAATTAAGATGGGGGATGCAAAACTAAAAAAATTGTAGAAAGGGTTTTTTTTTTCTTTTTTTTTCCCTCCTTTTAAAATAAAAACATCTTCCCAAGTACATCCACAATTTCTTTAAATTAGTTAGAAATTACTGGGTAGTGAATTATCCACAGCTTCTCTCCATGCACAGATATTTCAAACAGTCCGCTATGAATTCCATCCAAGTCCACTTCCCTCAATTTGTTAGTTGGTTGTATATTGTATTATACTTTGCTTTATCTTCCTTACTTTAGTCTGCAAGGTAAAGCAAGATTATTCACTACTCATTACCACAGCAAGATCAAGCAAGATTATTCATTATCACTCATTACTGATAGCTTCATGGATTAAAAGCCATTTTCCAAAATTATTCCAGCATCTTTCAGAAGCTGCAGAATCTCCTACTCCTGTGTTTTTTTTTTTTGTACAGATTATTGTGCCCTTTAGCAGTAAAGACGAGCTAGAAAAAAAAGTCTTTGTTACTTATGAAGACAATTTCTTTACTCCTCTCAGATCCATTTGGCTGCAGGTAGAGCATGTCAGAGCTCCTATGAGCATCAATTAGAGCCAATTATATCTTCATAGACCTGCCATGGGACTTAACTGTTTAATGGAGCTCATTTTCTCCTCACAGAGCACAGATTTTGCTTTTAAGCTTAACTTCAGGAAATTCAGTACTTCGAGTTAGTGCAAAGTGATCATTCAGATTTAACAGCCTGAGAAACACTACTCAAAATAACTTGTTAGGAGGAGTCTGATGGCCTACAGGTGCTGCAGAAACATCCAGGTCAGAATTACCTGTACTGGGATAGATGGACCAGGGGGTTTACCTGTGTGCAACTGAATACACAAAATCTTGCTAGGTATGTCAGCATCCCTTCTCTTCCCTTTTGAAGATGTGTAGTACAGATTGACTTAATGTTTATACTTGACTGCTGTACCCATGATTTTATGGTGTTGAAAACCGTAAGAGAGGGGAATCTTTCTGAGCAAAGATTTCACCTGCATCAAAACTTGAGACCTGGGCCTGACCGCCTTACCTAGCTGGCCCTGCTTTAAGCTGGGGAGGATGATCAGGCTGCGCTATCTTTTTCCTGCCGAGGTTCCTTATAATTATGTAAAAGGACATAACATTTTTGTAAGAAGACTGGAAACGTATTTTTGCATTTCTTAATAAAGGGACAAATACAAAATATGCATTATTTTTTCAATTCCAAGTCTGGAAATACACCCAAGCAGACTAACTTTCCTGCATTTTCCTTATTCACTGCTAGGTTGTTTGGATTTTTCTTTCCACAGCTACTTGGTGCTACTACATATTTTCTGCTTAGTCCAATAGCTCTGATGAGTCACTTAGTGCACTTCATACGCTGGTGGAAAGGTCCTATCATATTTATTAATTATCATGACCTTCTGCTTTTGAACAAGAAGCTATCAGTTCAGCTAAAGGAAAAATTGCAACAATTACACTTTGTTCTTCTTGGGAAGGAAATGAATTTTAGTGTATTTTCAAGCAGTATTTTTATGCAATCAGCAGTATCTCAATAAGAAAAACTGTGGGTGGTTAGCGGGGAGTGAAACAAGATCCCGTTCATATCATGAAGGAGACCTTGATAATAACTGTACTTTGCAGTCCTTTAAAGGGAAAATTAAATGACAAAGACCTGACAGTTTATGCAGATTTTAAGATTCTCAACATTTCAGTAAAGTTGCAGTTCTAACGATCTCACAGAAATCCGAAAATATGGGTGATCCCTGTCTCACTGCAGAATCCAGGTACAATTTCTGTCACTTGGAAGGACACTAGTAAGGGAATGTAGATTAAAATACACACACTACTATGTATGTCTGTCTCTCTTGGGAGGAGGGAAGGGCTGAGGCCTAAGACGTGAAATTTGCTCTAGTGTCATTTTACATTCAGGCAATGAAAAAGTAGCTCCCAGGAACATAGCAGAGCACCCTATGGCGCCCTAGTAGGGAGCAGAGGTGGAAAAAGTAGCAGGAGATCAGCAGGTAACAGCTTCTGTTCCGACTAATTAAAGATGGATAAAATAGATTGGAGACTTGGCCCGAGATAGGTCTGAGGAAAGCCTCAAAGGATCTTTCTGTTTTCTGTTCAATATATCTGTGCCTCAGAACAGTAAGTGAGAGCAAACCAGATTAATCAGACCACTGCCCCAAGGATTAAGGTCTTTCCCATATGTTCACAGCTTAAGGGGTATTTCTGCATATTTGACCAATCAGTTCCCAGTCAGAAAAACAGTTTCACAGCTCTCCAGGCCTTAATGCAGCCAGACAGTTCAACATGTTACTTATTTATGCTAGCTACACTCATGAGAGAAAGAAGCCATGCTTTGAACACCAATTCTAAGAGCAAGTAAAAGTTGCACAAACTAGAAAGGAGTACCTGGACTTTGCACAAATTGCTTCTGACTATTTATTGCTCTTCCTAAGTCTACCATGCAGCAACAGAGACAATAAAACATTGGCTGGCATCAGTACACTGTCAAAAGGACGTGCACTGTCTGAGGAAAAATGAAGCTTCTGACAGTTGTTTTTCTAACTCATTCCTTCTGGCACATCAAACACACCGCAAATCCTATAACAGAATTTGTTTGGGGTCAAAAATTAAGTATGATAGAATAATTTATTTTAGAAGAGTCAGAGATGCACTGACAGTATCAAAACGCATGGAGAACATAAAGAATGGTTGAAAAAAATGTATCTGGTTTTGCAATACACTGCTAAAGAGCATGGACAATTTGAGTTCATTACTTGAAATAATTTGAAATGAGCCAACTCTAGGTGTGCTGAAACATCTGTATTGTCTGGAGATGTCCTAATAGGCATTCCCAATTTCCAGCCTCTGCAAGAAACAGCTTTCTTTAATCATTTCAAAGAGTATTACCCACAAATAGGCTCTTTGCTATCTTGCTAGATATTTAGCAAGATCTCTGACTACTCATATTGAAAAGAAACAATACTTAGTAAATATAACCATGCCAAAAAAGTACAATTAAAGTTGTGCTTGTATCAAACAAGAAAACTCAGAGAAAGCTTCTCTCAAGTAAATCTGATTTTTACAAACCACTCAACTATACAAGTTACTATTACTAGAGAATCAAGAAAATACCAACTGATCAAAAGAATTAGCGATCTTACTGAATTGTTAAGATTTCAAAATGGTTTTCAAGCAAAGTGAGACACGCACAACACAAGCACAGAGCAGCGTGCCAGCGCCTTCCCTCTGGTCTCCCAGGCCTGTCCAGGCATCATGGCCTCGATGGCAGCCACTCTCGCTTGTCCTGTTGCGAACTGTCGCTCCATCCTACAACCCTTTGAACTCAAACAAAGGGTTGCTCCAGTTTTATATTTAACTCCTCTTCCTTTCTCAGTCATGCCACACTAGAACAAGGAGTTCTTCCTTAGACATAATGATGGGTCTGAACCTATATATCAGCCAGGACTTCAAAAGGAAAAAACAGAATATGGCACTGCCACCTCCTCTACAGATAGCCTTCAAGAACACACACCAGCGTTCTTTGGAATGGCCCATGGAATCAGGATATCCGAAGAAGTATCCTTGAGTTACCATGACTTGATCACACATTAAAAAAACAGAAGTTTAGTCCAAATTGCGTGCCAGCAAACAGAACTAAAGCTTTACTATTTTCTCCTCAGAAACCCACCCTCTGGTAGTTGACGACACTGGTCACATGAGCATGGTACGTGGACATCTGCACCACTGGTCCTGCCCTTTCCCCATCCCACATAAAAGAGAAAGATCTATTAGTACAAAGACCCGCTCAATAACAAAGAAAAAAAGAAATACTCAAAAGAAGGTTTTAGTGGAATGATCAGCACCGTCTGCTGCATTTGGCCATTCCAAAGGATTTTCCAAGGAGAAAACAAAGACAGATCTGACACTACTTGTGAAATGACTGCTGAAACATCCTTTTATTCATCAAGAGCTTTAAATTGCCTAAGAACGAAGGACACTTAAAGTCGTAAAAAATGCAAAGCTTCCAGTCTAATCCTTGAAAAGCGAGCTCCTGTACTCAAAAGAGTTTTCATGAACTAGCTCTTTTCCTTTCAGCTTGCTCGGCTTGCTCTGCTCTTAACAAACCCTCTGAGACCCAGACTGATCACCATACTCATTTCGCGCTCTGTAGAAAAAAAGCTGATATTCCTTAATACTAAACTGAAATTCCTCCCCAGCTTTAATTTTTGAAGGAGCTTCCTCTAAGTAAGAAAGAGGAATAGAGGAAAACTGCAAAACTAACAAAACTGAAACAGCATTTCAGATCATCATTGCTTTCTTTGTTCTCCTCCTCTCCCCTCATTTTTTTTTTGTTATTACAGTAAATTAATAGAACTTTACTCCCAGTATGCATTCATAAGCCAAAAACTACACTGAACAGTATGCTGCTGCTTATTAGTTACATGGCATTAAAGCAATTGAAAGAGGAAAAATGGGGAGAGGAAGGGAGCACGCGCCTACAGACAGGCCAAGATAGAGGGATATGTAGTTTGAGACAAACTAATCCACAAGCCTGGGAAGGTTGTTTTTTTTCTAGAAGCTGAATTTGCCATGGGGCACACTGGAGATGTTGATCACATCTGCAATTTAGGGATGAGCTGCCAACTAAAAGGGACTGAAGATGACCCTAGGCTTACAGGCGTTTATGTTTAACCAACATAAATCTGTTAAACTTAACAGATTCCAGGTAAAATTGTTGCAAAACACTGTCACAACTATAATTTCATAAAAAAATGCTATAGTGGTACAGACCAGGATCCAAATACTTGTCCCTTCTGTAGTGCCAGCCCTACGGAGGTACCCAGGGAAGCAAAACACAGCAAATGTGTTTCCTTCAAGTACTAGCTTACAAGCCTTTTCAGCAAACGCCTGAGCCTTCCTAGACTTAGTTTACACAATAATCCCAGAGACTTGCCCAGTCTCTCCTCAACCCATTTTAAATTTCTAAATTTGCAGCATTGACTTACATAATTCTGTTCAACGTAGCAAGTTGAACACAGGCTAATAGCAGGCCGAGGCAGCAAAAGGTGACAAGAGCATCCTATGCTGTATTAACAGGGCCACAGCCAGCAGATCAAGTGATTATCCCCTTTCAATCAACACATATTAGACTGTATCTTGAATATTATGCCCGGCTTTGGGTTTGACATGGCATTGACAAACTGGATGAGTTCAGCAGAGGGCTACGAAGACAGCCGGTGAGCTGAAGTGTTTGCCCTGTGAGGAGAGGAAGGGGGAACAGGGCCTGTTTAGAGCCTGTTCAGTCTGGAGTGGGGGAAAACAAACAAACAAACAAACAAAGACCAAAACACACAGCTTTGAGAGGATCTAATCACAGCTTTGCAGCACCTATGAGGAGGTTTTCAAGACAGAGACAAGCTCTTCATCGTGGGGCATGGTAGAAGAACAAAACGAAGAGGCCTAATTTAAAAAGAAAATATTCTAACTTGAAGTAAAAGTAAACCTTCCCCTCCCTCCAGGACTCACCACCCTCCCCTGCCCATGAAGAACAGCCAGGGAGCAAAACAGGTTGCCCAGAGAGGTTTTGGAGACTCCATATATGGAGGTTTTCAAGACCTGATGACAAAGCCCCGAGCATCCCAGGCCAACCTCAGAGCTGACGCTACGCTGAGCAGGAGTTGGGCTAGAGACATGCTGAAGTCCCTTCTAACCTGAATGAAGAACCACCACTTCAGTTAAATCATGCTCAACTACTGCACTGGAAGACAGTAATCTGTCCTTATACTATCCTGTCAGTGCCAATCTTGTTTTATAGGCTGATGGCACCACTTCCTTACCCTCAAGTCATCTCTTTCAAAGAGACCACTTGTGTCAAGCTCAGTTCCCACACAGCTTCAGGCAGCCATACAACCAGTATCAGCCTAGAAAAGGTCCACAAGGACAATTCCTCCAGGCCTCTTCTATGCGCCATAGGCCATAAAAAGCATTCTATAATATGCACTTCCAATAACAAATATAGAACATTGCAGAAAGACAAAATACTTAAACCGCAATGCGCCCGTGGAGATTAAAAGCAGTCAAATGTTGCAACTGAAATTGCGGGAGTTTGCCGGGTAGAAGTGCCCAGAAAACCTGCAGGGGACATGGAGAGGAACAAACACTGTAAAATAGAAGAACGAAAATGAAAACAAGCCAGCAGACTCATGGTCTCAAAACACACAGTGTGGCTCCACTAAGTAAGAAGATCAGATTTTCCTCCAACAGAGACAGAATTGTTCCAGTCAAAATATCTGGCCCTCTACCTACCCGAGGACAAACTGAAACAAAATGCTATCTCCTGAATTCAGGATGACATCGAGCCTGTCTTCAAGCCAAATCAGGCTGCCATGTTAACTGAAAGCTACACCCTGATCAGAAAATGCTGCTTTGCTCAAATGAGCACTGAGCCTGGCTGCTGCAATACCATTCCATCATAAAAGGGCGGGGGGGAAAAGTCCAGACTACTCAGCACCAAAGCTTTCAATAATTACTATGATCCTTGCAGGACTAGTTTAGGAGTGCCTGTACTGGGGACCCCACTACCTACTAGTCAGGGAGACTTTATTAGGTGCAACCGTGACTCAATTTAGTATAGGGAGATGGAAATATTTCTTCGTTGCATCCTGCTGTCAAAGAGCTGAAGTCTGAACATAATTTCTTGTTTGTTGGCATTGCCTGGTAAAAGAGCCGACAGAGAGGATGTCCTTGGAGGAGGCCAGAAGGCAGAACGCCACAGGAGCAGTACTCAGGCTGCTACTAGGAGCAGTCACAAGCATGGCAGGTTTCAGAGCCCATTTGGGGCCTGGAGGAAGAATAGGGATGTTAGCTCACCACAGGAGTTTCACAGAACCTTAGCAGTGGCAAAAAGGCCTAGATATAGCTGAGGATGGGACAGGACAACCTGCTGCTATTGATTTTCACCCATTCAATTCCCTTGCAAGTAATTCCCCTCTCTAGTCTTAAATTATGCCTCACTCAATTAAAACAAATAAGCCACAAAACTGCTGTTCCTCAATTTTGGTTAGTCACTTAAAGTTTAGGAAGTGCCACCTAAAGACGTCAGCTTGCACACTGCTATTCCCCCCCCCACCCCAAACACACTCCTTGTGAGGAAATAATTCTTTCTTACACATCTCTTTGCATTTCATTTATCCACAGGTATTAAAAACAGAATAAAAAGTACAACTTACATTTATGGTCTTCACAACAGAAGACCCAAACCTAATTTTCAGGCTTGAGTACATTAAAAATTGGGCAAAAGTTTTTGGCTATTAGCTACTCTCCAGAGCCACAGAATGCAACAGGTTCATCCAATCTCACAACTACACAGCAGAGATAGGAATAGGAGGCAGGTTTTTCAAGACATTCAAACCTTTTGCTAGTCATTAGCATTTTAGTTTGAAGTAGAAATATACTTTTCAAGTGAATTTTCTGACGAGTCATTAGCATTTTAGTTTGAAGTAGACTTTTCAAGTGAATTTTCTGACCAATCACTACTTGTTTTGCTTTGGTTCACATGAGAGCAGTCTTGATTGAAGTAAAACTGAATGGAAAGATGCAATCTGGTTTTGAAGAGATGATGAGCACACAGCACCAAACTAGGGCTAGCAAAAAACAAAAGCCTCAAAGGTAAAATGACCCTCTACCAATTTTCACTCCAAAAACCTCCTCTCACTGTACTGCACTACTTGTTACTATAGACATAGCCAAGTCTTTTAAGACTGAATAGGGCTACTTTGGTCTGTTTGAGAAAGACTAAATCCAGAATTCTCAGCTTTTTGACCTCACATCAAATACCACATCATCCCTCAAGACTACTGGAACACCAACAATGGAAAGAAATGCATATTTAGAAGCTTGCTATTCCAAGGGCTCTCTAAACTTGCCCAAGGTCACACAGAGCAATTCTTTGACACCACTTTCTCTGCTGAACAAGATAATCACTGTTCTTCCCCCTCTTCTCTCAAAAGGGCATCAAAAGCTAATAAGATAGAGGAGTTCTTCAAGTATTCTGTAAGTGATATACAACTTCTCTTGACAGTCTTCCCTTTTTGCAACTATGAAAGGAAAGCCTCCGTTAGGAGAAGTGGACCTATGCGAGTGTTATACAGGCAATCTGTTAAAAAGCACAGTGCCAAAGTAAAGAGACGAGTGTAATGGTTGTTTAATCATTCTCACCATGAAGTGCCAATTCTTTAGTCTCTTATGACATTCATGAATGATGCAGAGGGCTAGCATGATGAATGCAGAGCAATTCCGACTGACAGATACTTTTAGAGAATTTATATCCTTCCCCCACTCCCAGGACAAAAGGGCTCTTGAGCTGAGTTATCATTTGTTCTATGAGAGGATTTACAGTCTTGCCAGCAACTCCTTACACCTTACTCTGTAAGGCATTTATTTTGATATACTGATTGTGATCATTCAAGAACAACTGTATCTGAAGAAAGTCAGCAGGGGAGAAAGGAAAAAGAAGAGCTGTTGTGAATAACTAGCTCACCTTGACCTGGGACTTGATTCCCCTCAGCTTTAGGTCTTTAGTAGCAGTTCTATCCCAGCATCCTCTACTATCCTAATTACAGACATCTGGGACAAGGGAGACATCTAATCTTTCATGCCTGGCAAGGCAAGAACAGAAAAAAGTTTGCAGCAAACAAGAAGCTAGGCCTTTCTGAGCATTTCACTAGAAACCTCTCCTTTGTCATGCAGCAGCTTCCGTGCTCCACAGGAGCAGCCTGCAGCTTACACCAGCAGCGCAGGCATGGGATCATTTGGCAGAACTGCCTCCGGGTCCCACGTGGAGAAGTGGAGGGAAACAAATGGGTTTAGCCTTAGCTGCACTGGGCAATTAAGGGCCATTGCCACAACAAGCACATCGCCACCAAACTAGGATTAGGCACGGGAGGCATTTTGGCCTTGCAAAAGCTGGCAGTCAACATTTCTTTCCTCTTGCGGAGACTGCTAGGGACTCTTCCAGCTTTGATACTCAGCCACTGTTCAAAAGCCAGTTTGTGTCAAAAGCGCTTCTGAAAAGAAGTTCAGCAGCAACAGTCTTGATTTAAAAATGTGTCACCATCATCTCAGAGGCCCAGAGCCTGTAACCTTTATTCATATGAGGCAATATCCTCTCTTATGTGACACAGCCCACGGAAGGGCCGGAGGCTTCTCACATTGATCTACTGATCATAGCAAGTGTACTTCATATTACAAGTATTAGGGGCATTCAGGCACAGCCCTGGCACACGAATGATAAATTACTGAGAAAGCTACAGATAATAACCATATGTCCTCACAGAGGATACTATCCTTCACTCGTACATATTTTGCCTCAGTATTTTTGTACCTGTATACAGTACTTGATCTCAAATGGCCTGACATTTCCATTCTTGAAGAGGGCTTATGTAAGCTGCAAGGAGGAGTTTACCTTATTTGCCTTTGAAATGCATCTATCATCATACAGGGCTAAGGCAGGGCTTTGCACAGCACCTGTTCCCATGAAAATAGGGGGAAGGAACTGCTTAGAGTAGCAAGTGAAGCAGGTATTTAATAGGTTTTGTGAAGAGGTTTTAGTGAGACAAGTTGAATTACTAAGGCTGAAGGAACAGTTAAAAGCAAGTAGACCAACTACCTTAACCTCATTCCTACTCTCATCGAGAAACTTTCATTGACAAAGGTTTCCTTTGCTTAAGTATTTCAAACATACGCTCATCCCCACTCCAAGTACTGACAGTCAATACTTGAGTTTCAGCCTATATTGCTTAACTGTCAATGGCTAGCTATAGTCCCAATAAATTATCTAATTTCTAAACCACTTCTCCAGGAGACAACATAAAAATGCTCTTTCTGGTACAACTTCCAGGGTGCCAAAGGCATACAATTTCACAGAAAGCTCAGTTCTGAGTTTTCTAAGGAGGAAAAAAGTCTCTCAAGCTGCAAAAATAAATTCCAGTGTATCTTTCTTCTCTCCTGTGCTGTAAATGCAAACTATTGATTTGACTCTTGCTCTTTCATGCCTTTCACACACTTCAATAATACAGAGGATTTGTTCTTCATCCTTTCATCTCTAGGTCTGGAATGCCTCTTAAGCCCCAAGTTAAGGGTCACTTATTCTTCCTCACGCTGAAACTCTCATATCCTGCAGAGCTCGACAAGTGACAGCTAGAGAGCAAGCAAGAGAGCAAGCTCACCTACCCTCCTGACTTCTTTGAAGGGTGGGAAAGAAAGAAAGATGAAATTTTTATAAACCCAGGTTTTCAAACTTTACATCACTTATGTTTGGTCTTTTTGAAGCAGCCTTCTGAATGAGATAAAAATAAATAAATAAAATATGGCCCAGGATGAAAAGCAACTTCCAGTGTTTGCAGCTTGCACTGAAGCTGATTGGGTAGCGCTGAATAGCGCGTATGCGTCCCAGCTATTAGATAGTCACATCCAATACAGAAAGAGCCCTTACAGCCCTCCTCACCAGAAATGTCTAAAAACAGAGAATCATAGAATAATTGGAAGAAACCACCAGAAGTCATTTCGCTCACCTTTTCTCCAACCCAAAACAGGAGCAATAGATCAACTTGTTCAGGACCTTATCCAGGCAACTGTGGACACCCCCAAGGAAAATTTTGCAAGAGCTTGTGCCAGCATTCAGCCACCCTAGCATTAAAACCAGAATTTCTTACAGTCCATCTTGTGCCTGCTGCTTCTTGTCCTGTCACTGTGATTCTCTGAGTCTGTCAATCTTCTCTATAGCCTCCTACTTGAGCAGTTAAAGACTACAGCAATATTTTCCCCTTTTTCTTCGAAGGGCTAAGCAAACCATCTCTCAGCTCTCCTTACAGGTCACATTTTCTAGCTTCCCATCGCCTTAGGGGCTCTTTAGGAGACTTTCTCCGGCATGGACATCTGCTCATAGTGTGAAGTCCAAACTTGGGCCCAGTATTCTGAATGTGGTCCCGCAAGTGATCACTAGAAGGCAAGAACCTACTCCTCCCAGCTGCTGGCGGTACCTCTGCTAAGACAGATCACCAAAGCCTTTGCTGTAAGGGCACTCTGTGGACTCCTATTCTGCAAGGCCAGTTTGCATGCAGTCAGCAGCCCGCCTGCCCTGCTGCACAGGCGTTCTCCTTCCCAGGGATGCAACTCTCCTGTCAGAGGTATTGTTTTATTTTGTTTTCCATAAAATACTGCTACAAGACGCTCAGAAAGCCCATAGGAGGTGTGATCTCTTCAGGAAGCCCTGCCAAGATGTCATTCTGACAGCTGTATCTTCTCTTCGTACTGCTTAAATATGGGAAGGGATACTCTGAGCAGAAAGAAGACTCCAGGGAAACCCATTTTCTTTTCAATGACCACAGAAGAGTAGGTTGCTACACGGGCCCATCTTTCTCTGTTCAGAGGCTCACCAGGATTCTGAAACGTAGCCTCCATAGAGCCAAACTTTAAAATACGTAACATACATTAATTCATTCCTTTTAAAGTGTAATGAGCTTCCTGTCACTTTTGAGAATTCTCAAGATTATTTACATGTAAAGGAAAGCCCCTGGTTTTCTTGCTCATTCATTCTCTCCATTTGATCTTCTGTAAAATCATAAAATACTCAATTAATAGGGTTACAGTATTTGGCGGAATAAAACTGATGAAATGGCAAACATAAGGAAAGGGAATGACATCCTGATCTTGCACAAGTTTAAGTCCAAAACAATTGATCTCGGGTCACTGACTTAATTCAAGTGTATTTGGTTATGAAAGAAAACATGCCCAATTATAGTACTTCAAGGCAGCATCTACTCACAGCTTAATTCTTATTCAAATATGATACTTCTGTAACATATTATATGGGGGAAAATTGAGGAAAAATAATTGAAAAAGTGAAGTTGATACTAATGGAATTTTTCACCTATTGCAGAATATGCAAGAACTTCTGTCACTCACATTCTTTAAAAACAACATGTGCCACCAGTACATATGATGTATCTCACTCTTTCTAGGCAACCTTCACAAAACACTATCAGAGTAGATTTATACGACCCAAAGTGAAGCAGGATAATAGACATTTCTGCCTGCTTATTTTGGCATTAGACATATTCTAGTGGCAACCAATTACTGTCATGGCAGAAAAAGGGGAAAATGAAGAATTACTATCACTTGGACAGAAACTAGACCATCCAGCAGAAAAAGCTTAATAATCCAACAATGCTGAAGGGTTATACAATTTTATCTTCTGAGATAGATCAAGTGGATACAGACTGCAACAGAGTTCAAGGCTGTTCTGTTTAAGTTAATTTGCACAGCAGCAGCTATAGTTAAACCACTGCAAATAGTATAAGTAATGCCAAATTAGGTTTATCTCACCTGCTTCCTTGAAGATCAACCAATACAGGTATTACTCAACTATAACTACACTTAGTTTGAGCATAAAAACTATAGTTGTGCTGTATTCAAAGCTAATAATCACACACAAAATGGCAGCTCCCATAGTCATTGGTGAAATGAATTATATCAAAAATAACAGTTGAATATATTCCATAATATTTGCAGATAACATCACACTTGCTCATTTTTTGTATTGGATGGACCATGAAAAGCTCTTTGGTAGAGAGAAAAGGATTGGATTTCTTTACACATCTCTGGTGACTGGATTTGCAGAAATACCAAGAGCTCAATACAAGTCATATCAAGAAAACAGGGGTTTTTTGGTTGCTATCTCTCTCTCCTCCTCCAGAAAGAGGTCATAAAAATTCCCAAAGGCACATGTTCCAGGCTACCATGATTGTGGCAACTCTATATACTTTTCCAGGTAACTAGAAATTCAAGAGCCTCCCTTCTCTGTCCACCTCTGCCCAATTTTAACAGAAGGTCAGTGCCTGGCTTTTGGGAGTGCATGAATTTCAAGCATCAGATCATCACTTAACCCTCACTTTAAACTGCCCACATTGCCATCACTAAGTACTATGTAAATTAAGAAACTATATTTGAGTGTGTGTTCTTATTGCAAGTGTATTGGCGTAAGTCTTTTTTTATTAGAAGCAGACAGGCTAGGGAGGTAGCATCCCTCAACACAATAACAGGCTCACTTTTATACCTCCAGCAACACCAACATCATTTATTCTCGAACTTATGTTTATTGCTCCTTTGCTGCTATCCTTTGCGAGCAGGAAGGAAGAATAGTCTCAATATCCTTTCCTCCAAATCCTCTATAATGACAAATCTTCCTAAAACCCACAAGAAGTGAGTTATGAAGTGATGGCTAGGTAAGAGGCATTTAATTGGAGAACAGTGCCTGTGAGTTCCCAGGTACCTGTGTGTACCACTGAAGATTGGTCATTGATTAGACCCTCTAAAGACTCCTGCCGTACAATCTAAAAAAAAAAAAAAAAACCCATAAATAAACCCTTTTCGGCACCAAGCAATCACGTTCCTCTTGCTTCCAGGTACACAACTACTGCAGCTTTTCATTTTTTTTTTTCTCTCACTACATCTCTTTGCACCTGGTTTGACTTTTCAGAGTAGTATTTCCAACACAGCAACTGAGATTTCTCATCTGTTTGTTCAATGCTTGCCCAAGGGCATCCCTATAATAGAGATCTTTTACTACCACCACTATGTAATCTGGCCAAGACCAGGTCCATAGTCAGCAATGAGACAGACTTCTCAAAAGTGCGTATTTTTTTCTATTAACTTGAACTCAAATTATTTTTTCTGCTCCAGTACAAGTTACCCAGGACTAAAAGGACCACCTGATAAATGAGATTAAAAAGCTATACGCTGTATATAAAACTTATCTGAGAAAAGTGTTTAAAAGATGTCTATTGTAAGAAGGGAGATAAACATTCAGAGTGGCAAAAGAGAGATGAAAGCAGTAATGAGATGAAACTGGAAAAAAGAAAGTCAGCTGAAAGAATAAAATCATCTACCCCCATCCCAGTTCTGAAGCACTCTTCCACATGACCATCCCCCTGGTTTCAAAGCTGCAATACTTAAGCCTACCAAATTTTATCACCTTTTCATCAACCACAAAAAGTCTTGCAGAAGCATCTAGAAACTTCAGAAGTCCTTGAAACCCCAGGCACAACATCACCTCTCTTCCTGGTGACCAACACGCACTGCTGCAGAGCTGCTGAGTGCACAGCCTGTCACCACAACACCCCAGCACTGCTTGCACATTCACATCAAGTTCAACAGCCCCTTCAAACGCCACCACGAACACCCCACAAGCCAAGAACCTTTTGCTTAGAGGTTTTTTCTGTTTAACTTGAGTTTGGCTGTTTCTCCCCCACCATGTCTGCCGGAAGCATCACCATGGTGACTAAAGGACCTCCTGAGAGGATAACAAATACTGAAAGTTTTCCTTCAGAGCAGTCTCCAGCTGTTGCAAACTTTCCCCATTTATCTCTTCACAGCCTCAATTAGAGCAATTGCATCTTGGAAGCGATTTCTTCCTCCCTCCTACCGAAAAAGCTTCGGTCCACCTGTCAATTGGCATCCCTGCTTCATTACTCCTTGACAGCTCGCGATGCAGCTCCGCTCCCCTGGCAAATTACTCCTAATCAATGCCTTCTGCAACATTATCTGCTCAGCTCTGCAACGCGCAGGAGCGGCCCCCCGCACACGAGGAAGGGCCAAGCCACAACCGCTGCGGCCGCGCGGAACCCCGTCGGCCAAGGAGCGCGGCCCGCGGGAGAGCTGCTGGATTTGCTGCAGCCTCGTTCGGGGACCCTGTGCAGGGAGCCGGCCTGTCTCTCCTCTCTGCAAGGCAGAAAGCAAAATGCTTCTCTAGCTGCACCAGGTGCTTGGAGAGCTGCTGGTGGAGAAATGCTTTATACATAAAGGGTCTCCTTTGGTTTGATGCTGTTGACGCCAAGGCTACCAGAAAGGAATTATACTTAGCTGCAAAAACACGAGTTTTTAATAATTTGTCAAAATGTCAAAACACATTGAAAGTATGAGCGAACCTCAATATGATGGACTCATCGACTGACTGCTTTTAAGGGATGTGGAGCACAAAATAGCACACATGGTTGAGATTTTGAAGATTTTTATTTTTCAGTACATTTAGAACTGACTGTTTCCTCAGCTGATGCATCCCTACATGTGGACATCAGCTCAGCAGATATAGCACGGGGGAAGAAGCTACAAAGGTTTCAGCTAAACTGCCTCCAACACTAGCGCTACATTGAATTTCTAGGCTTTACCTTCACCCTTCCAATTCCTTTCACTCCTGGCTCTCCCCAGTGAGGCTGCCAAGAGGACGAGCAATCGGAGCCAGATGCAATACAGGGAACTGCCAAATGATTCCCAGATTCACCAGTTTGAGCCTCTGTTCTGCACAGAGGCAGCACCAAGCCCCATGGGCTAATGTAATAACTAACGTCCTTGTGGGGGGAGTAGTGTTTGTTCCTTGTGGATAAGAAAACTGAAATGATCCTCCTCGGCACTGTAGAGCACACTGCACCAAATGCAGTGCTGAACAGAAAGATCAGAATTAGGGACTTTTTTTTTTTTAAAATGTGGGAGGAGAAGAAACCCACCGTTGTATCATTAGAAAATTTTCTGGCCCCTTTACGTTAACTGAAACATTACTTTCAACATTACTTCCCACCACCTCCCTTCCCACTTCCCACACCAGCCCTCTTTCTCCTTTTCCCACAGTACTCAGTCATCCGGAGGGTGTACGTTTGTGGGCATTGGTAAGCATGTGACAAGTGTAAAGGATTACTACAGACTGACTGGATAAGCCATATGTCAGTCAACGTTACAGCTGGGGAAAAATCACATGCTTTGTAATAATATCCCCAGAGACAAGGGTTTATGGTACACATGGCTTGCTACTCGGTAAGTTACATCTCACTTGAAATCAAAGGAAAGAGAAATAATACATTCCTCTTCAAATTGTGGTGTTGGCGCACAAAAAAATGGCCTGAAACTACTCATTAAGGGCACTGAAGGACTCGCGGGATTCTCACAAAACACATGCTTAGAAACAGAACCTGCGCCTTTTTTTTTTTTTTTAAGCAAAATGTTTTGCTGTCTCTCCTTTTTATTAAGAAAACCATTATGAGGAGGAGGTGGTAATGCAATCTATACAATACATGATTTTCAAGCAGCATAGTACTGCAAGTGCCATCTTGCACAAGAAAAAATAGAAGCAGCAAGCTATACAATAATTACAAAAATTACAGTCAAAACATGTTGTTCAAGAGAAGAAAGGGTGCATTCAAAAATGCACTGAACTGGAAACTATGCTGCAGAGCCCTGCAGCAGAGTGGTCTGGAACATCTAATTAGCTATTGCTGAATGCAGAAATATTTTAACTCAAAGTTTTCCTTTTGGGCTCATTGTAGATGTTTTCACTAGAGAACAACAAAAATAGTTACCGAATCAAAACAGAAAAATGAATGTATATGGATTTTTGAAAGAGATGTACAATTAATTTATCTGTAATGCAACAAGGTTACTGCACAGCCTAGAAGAGGCTCACGTATTGGTCCTGAGGCTCCTTCTCAAGCCCAGGACTTTAGAAAGGTATTCCGAACACAGCCCTATGTTGCAGCCCTGTCATTCTTCCAGGAAACCCCATCTTCTTCCCAAAAACCCTGGAATAACTGGAGAACAAAGACTACTGATTTAAGAGTCAGGTCACAGTCAAAGAAAATATAACCCTATATTTTTCACATGGGGAATTTATTTTCCTTCTGTTGCTCAAGTCTGGATTTGCAAAGCCTCTGATGTATGACAAGACACTTGGGTGTACATTCTCTGTTCAAAACAAAGCAAAAAAAATCCTCTTTATATGAAAAAGGAGAGAGGATCCTCACATTTGTTATAAAGCATCTAAAGCTTTAAAGCTTTAGCACTGTTGGACAAGTGCAACCCATATTCATGAACTAGTCAGAGGTTGTACACATTGCTTAGTGACCAGAACAAAAAGTCTTAAAATAGTAAAACAAACTGCTATGTTCAAGCTTCAAAAAAGTAAATGTGACATTCCGGGTACCAAAGCAAAACAGTACTCTCTTACTCATTATTTTAAGATCAGAACTATACATACAAGTCCATGCTTCTGTTTGTAGCCTATATAAACACAGTGGGATTCATTCATGAAAACACTGAACGTGCTCAAATACCAGCATCTTTATGCCCAATAATTTCAGGTTATTTTTTAAAATTCATATATGTAGATGCCTAAATATATACATACACAGAGAAGTATACTCTCTTTCAGACAAACTTGAGAAGTTTCTCACATGAATTTGTATTTCTCAAGTTTTTTAAACCAGCAAGTAGACCAAATACAAACAGCAAGCCTTAGGACATGACTCAGTCTAGGACACATCTAATTTAACAAAATGAAAGATCTACCTCTCTTTCAGATTACTTTACAGAGGGCATCAATCAGCTTGTCACATGGTGCCCAACTCCAGCTACGATGCTTAGCTCGGAGCAAGAACCAACTGGTTCACGACCAAGGTCCCTGGACACTAGGGTAACAGCCTTGTTACTGCTAATCGCAGGACTGAATACTGTCTTCAGCCATTTGGACATGTTACACATATGCAGCTACCTCAGGAAATATCTAACTAAGGTAGGAAAAGGGACCTGTCAAAGCGTCATCCTACTGATGGAAGCTTATCGTGACATGCAAGTCTTTCTAATCATGCCTCCCATTTTTGGCACAAGACCATCAACCAACTACACAGGAAAAGGCTTCTTTTGCCTAGCAAGGCCTAAGCTTTTCGTCTTTCTAATCATGCCTCCCATTTTTGCAGGCACAAGACCATCAACCAACTATGCAGGAAAAGGCTTCTTTTGCCTGGCAAGGCCTAAGCTTATTGTTTTTTGTATATCCTGGAGCACACACAACCTGCAAGCAAAGCAGGAAGGCTCCTACAAAATACTGACTTGAGAACCAGTGATAGTTTCCCCAACTGAGAAAATCATCAAGCTTAGGTCCTATAAGGTTACTAAAAAGAGGACCTCATACCAAATACCTTAGTTTACTTAAAAACTGTGGGGCTTCACAAAGTGCTATATGCACATGCTAGAGAAGGTTCAGGCAGTGTTTCGTACGTCCCTGTCGTTCTGGCCAGAGCGGACTCCCACAGCGCGCTCATCCCCGGGAGCTCACGCGGCAGCTTTCCTCTACGGGGCCTCCAACGCAGCGCGCCTTCCCGCTGCGATACGAGATTCACTGCCGGTAAAGGTGACTGCTTTCACCTGCTCATTAAAAGCCATTTCAAATCATATTATTACTGTAGCCTAAATAACCTGCAAGGCTGCTAAATAATTATCTCCAAAACAAACATTCCCCCAAAACATTTGTTTCAACAGACTGCAGATACAATAGCAGCATCACCTGGGAGTTAAAACATAAATTTCCTTAGTACCAGAAACAATACAACGTGGTATTTATACAACACTAATAAAGCTACAGATGACAAAATAAATACAGTTTTAAGTCATTTGACATCCTTCCTATGGCAGCCTTCCCTCCCTCTCCCTGCTCGTAACAACCAACCACAGATCTCCCAAAGGCCTTCAATGGGCCAAGGCCCTTACTCCTCCTCAACTAAACCTTTCTTAAGGTGAATCGAAAGAATAAACAGATATCACATCTTTTCTGGCCTGATATGCACTGCATTTTGACTGGAATTCAGTGCATTTACTTTTAATTTACAAACTTGCAAGTCAGGAAAGGATTAAACACATGGTCTCTGTTTGATCCAAAACCTACCAGATCAAAAGCTTTGAGATGAGACCCTTTAGTGGTTTGGGAGGAACCTTCAATAAGTCTCTAATTTATTTTTCATTTTATTAAGTTAGGTCTCATGATGAAATTACTTAAGACTTAACAGGACAAAGATTTGAAGAACCCTGATGAAGACCACATTAATATAGAAAGGGCTCAAACATCTTCTGGCGTTTATCATCTCTTTAACTGCTAGTAGTCCCATTCACCCTTATTTAACTAACATCTGCTAATAGAAGATTCTAGCCAGAGGGATACAACTGCTGAGGATATTCTCCGAGTTCAGCTCTCACTTAATTGCATATTACCAACCATTCCCTGGAGATCACATTTAATAGAAGATGAACCTATCCCCATGAACAAACTTTCTCGAGTGCACTGTGAGATCTGAGAGTCCCTACACAGAGCAATGCTCTGTGTAACGCGACATTCCTTGGGGGAACCCCACTGCTCTGTGTGAGCTCCCAGCAAAGGGACTGGGGGGTGGCAGGGGAGATTTACACATACACACAGGGAGCACTTATGGAGTTGCTCTGAAGAAGG